>LOJH01002084.1:30547-57213 GCA_001685095.1 Ellobius talpinus
GCTGGAAACAAAGACGTCCCAGCTTCTTCTGCCTCTTACCCCCTCCCCCAGAGCTGGAGTTACAGGCATGCACGGGATACCTGGCTTGTTGTGTGGATTCTGGAATCTGAACTCCTGTCCTCATGATTGTGCAGCAGACATTCCTGACCTCTGAGCCCACTGCTCTCCCCCATCGTCTTAGCCCTTTCTTTGTTCTGGGATCCTCGTAACTTGGAAGCTGGAGGAAACATAATGATATCTGCAAAGGGTATGTCCACTGTCTTGAGCTTGGACAGGTTCGTATTACAGAGTACTGCTTGGCGACTGATTGGTTGGTTGTTTGCAAGCTCCGATCATCACAGGGCAGGTAGGTGTCAGGAGCTGGGTAGGACAGAGGGGGAACAGGTGGGCAGAAAGGTAGCAGAGGTTCATCAGGGTTTTGGCAGTGAGGACCACAGTGTGACCAAAACTCTGCCCTGATACAGGGAATCCATCTCTCCAGTGTGGGATCATCAGTGTGGGTTCCAGGGTTGGATGGAGGGGGAACAGGTATTCCCAAGGTAACAGAGGCTGAGGCTGATGTAATCTCTTGCTTTGGGGGAAAAACAGCCATCTGGCTGAGGTCAAACTGTTCAAGGTAACAAGAGTAGAGAGGGGTGTTCATATGGAAAATACTTAAACATAGAGTATTGCATGTGCAGGCACAGAGAGAGAGCGAGAGAGCACAGCACCTGTGCAGGATGGTGGGGCCACCAAGTCTAGGGTCCAGGCAGCCTTACAGACACCAGCTCTGCTCAGAGAACTGCAACTACTGAATGAGTGACAGAGTATGAGTCATTGGTCATTGTCACCCCACCAGATAGCACTTGGTAATATATCCTCAAGATCCTAGGAAGTGGCAGCATGTTCATTTAGGCAGAGACTCATGGATTTCAGAAACTGCTATGGAGCTAGTGCCACTGTTTCCACCCCAAGTATGTGGTGTGTGTGTATGTGTGTGTGTGTGTGTGTGTGTGTGTGTATGTGTTCCTAAGCATGGGAGTGAAGGTGCCCATGTAGAGGCTAGAAGTCAACTTCAGATGTGGGTGATCAGGGGCTGTCTACACTGTTTATAGGGACAGGGTTTCTCACTAGCCTGGAACTCACCTTGTTGGCCAGTGAGCTTGTTTCCAGACACACCGTGTTAGGTTTATAAGATGTCATGAACGGCTTTTTTTTAAAAAAAAAAAAAACAACAAAAACCACGAGTTCTAAAGATTGAACTTGGGTCCTTATGTTTGCATGGCAAGCCTTTTACTGATCTAACTATCTCCCTAGCCCTAACCTCTGGCATTTAAAAACAAACAACAAACAACTCAGGATATATTTATTTTTGTTTTATGTGTATGAGCGTTTTTCCCGTATGTGCGTATATGTACCCTATGTATGCATGCCTGGCGTCTAGTGAAGGCAGAAAAGGTTTCTGGTCCTCTGAAACTGGAGTTATAGATGGTTGTGAGACATGGTACCGGTGTTGAGAACCAAACCTGAGTCCCAAGTAAGAGCATTAAGTGCTCTTAACCACTGAGCCATTTTTCCAGCTCCCATCATCTGCCATTTATATTACACAGGAAAACCTTCCAGAAGTCAGTGGGTCAGAGATAACAGTGTGGGGCATGAGTTCTGGGGGTGTATCATGAAGACATCTTTAAAAGAGGTCCTGTGCTTTTGACAATGTAATAGTCACATGGACACATGGCCCTGCATGTAGGAGAGGAACATGAATCCCTGGTCTGTAGAAAAGCAGGGAAGGAGATGACTGTGTCTTTGGTGTTTGGGGACAATGGTAACCAGCAAGCTAAGACCCAACCTGTTGATACTCTGCATACAAACAAGAGTAAACTCAAGAGTCACTGATAAACGACAAGAGAGGCATGGCTAGACAGGCTTTGACATCTTGTAAAGAAGGCAGAGCCCTGCAATTCCAGTTCATTCCACTTTAGTCTAGCGGTAGCCTGTAGCCCCAAGGGGGGGAAACTCCATTTCAGTTTCTCCTCCGAGTTTCTGATTCATCCATTAAAAAATTTCCAGAGGGACTGGAGAAACAACTCTTTGATAAAGTGCTTACCAGGCAAGCATGAAGGCCTGTGTTTGGATCCCTAGCACTTGGGTAAAAAAATCAGGCAAGGCGGCACACCTCCTTACTCTAGCACTAGAGAGAAGGGGCGTGGAGACGGGCAGATCTCTGAAGCTCATTGGCCAGGCAGTCAAAAGATATCAATTAGCTTCAGGTTCAGTGACAGACTCTGCCTCAAAATATAAGTATGGAGTGTGATAGGAGAAAGACAGAAAGACACTCACTGAAGTCCACTTTTGGTTTGCACACTCACTATTTGTGTTTTACACATCCATACTACTATGTACATATACCACAAACACATATACACACTATACCACCTCACCCCATGCCACATACCCCTTACATGTACACACCACACTGCTACCCACACAGAAATACCTATACATTGTCTTTTTCCCAATTTCCTCTGAGCTACCTTCTCTACTGTCAAAATTGATATAACAGTAAATGCCAGGATTCACTGTGATGACAGCCCTGACACGTCATAGCCTGCATCATTCACAGTCGTACAGTACACAGGCTGTGAACAGGTGAGGTCAGAACTCAGACATGCCTGACCATTTCACTTTGATGCTCCATTTTTACCACTGATGTATGATACTGGGAAGTTCTCAGAATCCTTTCCTTATATGGTTCTGAGCCAGAGTTTGCCCAAAGTCACATGGGGAGAGAGCTGGGAATTGACTTGAAGCAGCACAGGCCTCGTGTTGTGCTCTGTGCTCTGCCTGCAGTTGGGGAGACCCAGGAGAACCGAGAGAGGGTACAGACTCACCTGCACTCTTCCCTGACACACATCCAAGCTCTCTTTCCAATGACCAGCCCTGCGATCCCCAAGTCTCACACCAGAACTGCCAGTATCCAAGAACCACAGGCCAAGTTGACAGAACTTTTCATCTCCCTGGTGCCTCCTGATGGCAGAGAAGTCCAGTCTCTGTAGGGTTCATTACTCAGTGATGGTCTCAGATTTTAACTGCAATTGGAGTATTACCATGGCTCTCGAGGTACTCATTAGCATTCAAGTCTCTCCCCTCCACCATTCTGCTTTTCTGGGCTCTGAATCCCATCTTCACCACTCTTCCTGTTCAGTTAAAGAGTAGATTATAGTATTAGGAACTCAATGGTTGTAATAGTTTTAGAATGTATGAGAACAGACAAGCTCCTTATATTGTAAGATGGTTCTCTGAACCCCGCTGACTTGGATGTTGTGCTTGATGAACAGTGGTGTGGGATATGGGGATGTGGCCACCCTTGGTAGCACACTTTACTGGCATGTAGGGTACACTGAGTTCCATGCCCAGCCATCCATAAACTAGGCATAGAGGCACATGCCTGCCACCCCAGCCTACATAGCAAGTTCAAAGCCAGCCTGGGCTACGTGAGATCCTGTCTCCTCTCAATTAAATACATAAAAAAATAAAAGCAAGTAAGTTAAAGAACGGTGGTTTGATAGGAAGTTGAATAAACTATCCTGAGATTAAGAGTTCAGCTGAAGGAGTTCATGAGGACTAGTGCACCAGGGCGTGTCAATTGGTTGTCAAAGGACTGACGCACACTGGGCCATTTTCTTTATTACTTTTCTATGCTCTCATCTGGTTCTCTGTTCATTACTGTATCCTCCTCTGCTTGCTTTGGGTTTGCTTTGCTCTTCCCTCACTAGTTTATTAAAGATAGTGCGTTATTGATTTGCAGGCTTTCTTCTTTTTCAATATGAGCTCACACTGTATTCCCTCTGAGGACTGCATTCATTGAATCCCCTAAGTTTTGATGCCATGTTTTGTATAGAACACAAAACACATTTATTTCCCTGTGGTCTCCTCTTTAATCCATTGGTTATTTATGAGGTCATTGTTTAATTTCCACACACCTATGTGTGCTTTTCAGTTTCCCATCTCTTATTGACTTCCAGATCCATTCTGTTGTGATCCAAAGCATGCTTCTCAGGACCGAACGACAGTCTTGCTGCAAGTATTGGTAACGGTTTTGTTACCAAGCACCTGAGAATGTCCCACAAGCACTGGAGGGACACGTGTTCTGCTTGTGGGCAGCATCAGTTGCAGTTCACAAGGCACGGATTGTCTCACATAGGACTTTTGGCAAGAGTATGGCAGGACTAAGACACAAAGAGTCGGTCCCTCCTTCCGCTAGGAATGCACCACTCATATAAGTCACATGTGGGCACAGCTTCCCTTCAGAACCCCATAACACCATCCTGGTTTGCATTCCCTAGAATTCTATTCATAACTAAGAATATGCCCATGCCCTTATTCTCTTTGATTAAAAGAGCATTTACTCCAGGGTTGACAGCCGTTAAGAGCACTCACTGCTCTTGCAGAGGACTGGGATTTGGTTCCCAGGACCCCCTTGGCATCCATCAACCGTCACCTGTAACTCTAGTTCCAGAAGCTGACACGCTCTTCTGCCCTGCATGAGCACTAGTCATGCACAGGGTACAAGCAAACGCTAACACACACGAAAACATCTTAAATATGGTTTCTCATGCTTTCCTTTCAGTACCTCAGGAAATGCACACATCGAGCTTAGGAAGAAAGGACACAGTTCCAAATGGGGCACCCTTCTCTCGGGCGCTGTGAAGGCTGTAGTGGAAAGTTAATTACTTTGAGGTGCACAAGGGTTTAAAGTAATGACTAGAAGGGATGATCACGGGCCACTGCGGTGGCCCCAGCCCTGCATTACTGCACTTGGGCATCCCACTTGTTGTGCACTGATCAGAGGTGGTGACAGCAAGGAAGAGGGAGCTTTGGCATGGACATATAAAGACTGCCATGATCTTAGAGTCCATAAAGAGCAGGCTAGGAGACGACCCAGGGAAGGAAGAGGGGCCTGCAACATACCGCACGATCATGAAACAATATATGCTAAAGAAAAGCCTAGGTTTCTGAAGAGAACAGGCCACTGATGTGCCTGCCACTTGCCAGGAGGATGATTGTCTATAGGAGTCTATGCTTTCTCATCTGTGCAATAGGAGTGGCCACAGCACTTGGTTTAAACGATTGCTGTAATAACTGGTAACATCTGAAAACATGTCATGGGAATCTCTAACATATAGCAGACGCCTGTTACTTCTTTCCCCCCACTCCTCGAAAAGCTTATCAGACTTTCTCATGAAGTGCCAGACATCCCTCCCTCTGCTCTCAGACCCTCCTCCCACTAAACATTACCTGCCCCGTTTCCGTCCATCATTTTCTTCTTCAGCGGACCAATGTTCTTGGACCATCACATTCTCTTCTCACCCCCACCTCTCTAATCCTCCTCCCTCTGATTATCAACCTCCTCACTCTGGCCCTTAGACTAGCTTTGTTTTCTCAACCAGTCAGCCCTAAGTGGGTCTTATGCAAGCAACTGCCAGCAGCCAGGCACAGATCCCTGCTGACTGTTTATCTGTCCAGACAATCAGCACTCTATCAAAAGGTTGAAGCGCAAATACCACTTCAGATTATTTATAGTGGGAAAATGGAGTCTCAGGGGACAAAGACTATGAGCTCCAGTTGACTGAGTTGCCTTCCCTTTGCCCCCCCAAGGCTTTTGTGTTTGACCTTTATCAAGTAACAACATCAGTAAATAACTGTACTACTGTCACTCATCGCCCAGATGACTCTTCCCTCCAGACAGGTTTGGAGCTGCCTATGACACAGTGTTGTGAAACTGTCGTGTTTAGTCTACGCTCAACCACTGTTAAGTTAAAGCTCTCTTGCAAGCGTTTACCCCTCATGGACAAAAAGGAATTCACCATTGGACTTGTTGGGGATACACATACCTTCCAGCAAGTGGTCTGAGGATAAAAGTGATCTTGGTTGGAGGATCGACCGAGTGATGTTGCCCTCATGGAAGGAAAGGGGATCAATGAAGAGAGGATCAATAATATTCAGAGAGAGGAGGATTTAAGGGTGGGAAGGAAGGGTATATTCTAGTCACAGACAGCCCTCATATAAGAAGGGATGTGGCAGAGGACAGCAGACTGAGCAGCTAGTGCTGGGTGAGCAGTCCATGGGGCACTTTGGTACCACTGTGGGAAGCGAAAAGAAGGTCAGTTTCTAGAGGGCCATCCTTCAGAGCTGCAGAGCTGGGAAGCTCATGAGATACCCAGTAGCACTGTCAACTTTATTAATGTGACACACAGGGGAGGTGTAGACACAAATAAAAATTAAGAGCCTGATTCAACATGAGGCTAATAATTGCTTAGAATAGCACCATGTTAGCTGACTAATGAATGATGGCATGTAGGAAGGAAAGTTTGATCAAAGCAATAGGGGCCCTCGGCACTCCAATGAATTAGACTGGGGTGGGAGAAGGGACTGGAGGACATGAGAAAACAATGCCCTAGCACATATGGTGAGGTTAGAGATGAACCAACTGTCAGTGATGCTCTGTGGGACCTACAGAGACATTGCTGTGAACAATGTGCCAATCAAAGCCTGATAGTGCCCACTGAAGGAAGAACATGACTAGGGAAAGGTAATAATGTCACAAGAGGGGACTCTAAGAAATTTCAGGGTGAAGAAAAGCTGAGGCTGCAGCAGGGTGTGGTCATGGACCAATGGATAACATAAAATCCAGTTCCTTGAAATCCATTCAGAACCTCGCTGCTCTGCTTTGCATACTGCCTACATTACTGGAATTTCAAGTGCACAGTGACAATTCATAGCCTGTACTTCATTAAAATGATAGATTCACATTAGAGAAGAATATAGCCTGAAGCATTAATAACTTTAAGAATGCCGACCTCACCACCAGGAACAAGGTGCTTCATTTAAATGCTACAGAGGTTGGCTTGGAAAACAGTGGGTTAAACACGCAACATACAGCATGGCTTCTTACCATGAAGCCTATGTAGTCACTTTCTATGTTGCTGGGAAATAACACCTGTGTCGAGGACCGGCTTCCACAAAAATACTTCACCCTATAAAAGCAATTGAAGGAATCAATAGCTCAATTTGACTCATGGTTCAAGGGTGCGGTCCATCTGGGCAGGGGAGGCCTGGTGGCAGGAACCTGGGGAAGCTATTCACTTCACCTGCAGTCTGCAAATAGAGAGGTATGGATGCTGGAACCTCGCTCACAGTCACCTCTTTACTCTGTTGGGGCCTCCAGCCTGTGGGCCAGCCACATTTCAGGTGAATCTTCCAAGCTTAATAAACCCAGGCTAGGAACTCTCTCACAGATGTACATAGAGGTTTATTTCATAGATGATCCTAGATCCTGTCAAACTGACAATCAGTTTTAATTATCACGGGGTCAGAGTTGTAACTCCTAGTCAGTGAGGCATGTGCCTAGGGCATCCCCAGTGAACACGGTGGATTTGTATGGTGGATGTGAGCTGATGGGCAAGGTGTACTGATACTGTGGGCATTTTCCAGTGGACAGGGTCAGTTTGTACCTTGACTATTGCTAGTGCACCTTTGGCTTCCTAGTTCTCTGCATTCAGAAATGAGGTCCAGGGTTAGAAGAGAGAACAAAAATAGTGGACCTCAATTCAGAGATTAAAACAGAGGCTCCCTGTACATTTGCAAAAGCATAGACTGAACAGGTCACACATGGGTTATCGTCTTCTACATACCTTAGCAGAGCCATAAAATGCCCTTCCAGCTCCTTCGATTTTAATACAGTGTGAACTCGTTTAGTGGGCTTGACTATTCCAGCCCTGCTGGGGCTGTGGAAACTCCAAGAGAGCAGTGAAACTGTGTCTCAGAAGAATGGAGGCTTCGAATTTTTTGTTAGAATATATTTTATTTTATTTATGTGTATGTGTATACATGTGTGAGAACACACATGTGTGTGGGTGGCTGCAGTGGTTTGAATGAGAAACCTCCCTGGCAGTCTCAGCCACTTGAACACTTGTTCCCCATTCGGTGGTGCTGTTTGGGGAGGTTTGTGGGATGTGCCCTGGCTGGAGGAAATCTGTCACAAGCATTTGCCTTGAGAGTTTAAAGCCCCATGCCACTTCGAGTTCACTTTCTGTTTCATGCTTGGTTTTCGAGATGTGAGCCCTCAGCCTCCTCTTTCCGCTTCCATGCCTTTGCTCTGCCGTTGTCCCTCTAAACGTCTAGAACTGTGAACCCAAATAAACCTTTGCCTTCTATAAGTTGCTCTAGTAGTGGCATTTTATCACAGCAATAGAAGTAACCAAGACAGCCAAGACAGTCCTGTGCAGTCTAGACAAGGGTGTGGGAACTCACGGAGCCGGAGTTACAGGCCACTGTGAGCCACCCAATGTGTATGTTGCAAGTCAAATTTTCCTCTACAACAGCCAGCAGCAAGTGCTCTTTCAAAAAAAAAAACAAAGACAAAAAAATACCCCACAGTTTTGCCTTTTATTTATTTTGTGAGTGTATACTTGGGTGAGTGTATGCACATGAAATCAGAGGACAGCTTGGGGTAGTCAGGTCTCTCCTTCCACTGTGTGGGCCCCAGGGACTGAACCCAGGTCATCAGACTTGGAGACAAGCACCCTTACACACTGAGATATGTCACCAGCCCCCAACCCCCAATTACTCATTCCATTGTTGAGGTATTCATTGTCAGCAGAACTATCTCAGGTTTAACAAAGTCAGGGACACAGTAAAGAACCCTTGGTGAAGGTCTTTGAACTTGAAGGTGAAATTTCCAACTTCTTTGGCTTGGGGAGAAGTAGAAACCTTACCTAGAGACTCTCCTTGCATTAGCACATATGTAAACTCAATTTAACCTTTCCAGTTGGTTAAATATACAACCGTGAAATAGGGCTAAATTAAATTAATATAAAGGAACTTAAGTGTGTGATGTCCTGACCTTTTATCATCCAAAGAAGGCAATGAGCAAGGGGAGAGAATGGGGACTCATCTTTGTCAGGACAACTACGAACCAGGTCATCCCTGGGACAGGCTTGGCAGTATTGTTGCCTTGTAAGGACTTCTCATTTGTAAGGAACACTCTGTGGCACTCTCTCTTCCATGGTATGACAGAGGAATGACCAGGACAATTTCCTCTTGATAAATCAGCTAAACTCAGCTGCAGGGTTTCTCTTCCAAGGTCAACACAAGCTCAATTTTCCATTTTCATCAGATGCAGTGATTTCTACACACACCTTTAGGAAATCTGTCACCCCCTCCCACTAATGAATGCTTCTGTGTCTCCTGGAGTCCATACCCAGAAAGATAGCTGATATATATAGCATAGCATAGAGTGATGACACTTTGAATATTGCTAAGGAAATTACGGTTATAGCAATGCTAGGAAATCCTGCAGCCTGTGAAGCCCACTCCAGATGCCTTCAGGGTGCTCTTTATGCTCCCCTGAAAGCGTATGTCACTCAAACCAACACATCCCTATTTCCCGGTCATCTTGGCCTCTGCTGATTGCTGCCTGCCTGCCTTAGAAACCCACGACTTCGCCGTGTTTCTGAGCACTTAGATGCAAGTCCCTTCCTACGTTACATCAGCAGTGATTCGGAGTCTCCATCCTAAGTAATTCTTCTTTAAAACAATGAGATTAATATCCCAGAGATAAAAAACAAGCTAATTTCAATGATTGCTGAATACCTTTTTAAAAAAACATTGCCAAGAGACAGGGATATTAAAATAAAATGGGTTCTACCAAAAACCAGATCACATTTATAACAGATACAAGGAAAAGAAAAGAGCATGGGCTGGGGGGTAGTTCAGTGCTAAATTGCTCACCTAACACACATCCTCAGCACACAGCCAAGTAAGCAAAAAACCCTTCAGTAAGAAAACAGAGTCATCCAAAGGGTGGATTTTACTCAGGAAGTTTCTGGACTTGCTATAAACTAGGTATGGACTGCTGTGAATCCCACAGTCAAGTTCTGCTTATGAAGACTGTAGTTGCCCTGCCTGGCTGTCCTTGAGGTTGGGGTCAGCATTCCAAGCTATAGTTTTTTCCTCTGAAAATGTGACATGTTCAAAAAGGGTACCAGAGATGTAGAGGAAGCATCCATGAGGGGTGAGGCACAGGGGAATGTGTGAGAGGATGTTTCTTAGAGGTAGCCACCACTTCCTGTAGTCACACCATGGTAGACCTGGCAAAACTTGGATGGAAGCAAAATGAGGGAGGCATCCAATAGCAGCTGCAGAATCTGTAGATTTCTGTGTCAGTGGCTATTGTCATCCATAGATGTGCCCTGCGGTGTCTACCCAGATTTCAGAAGACAGAATAATGACATCTGTCCTCTTCCTAAGCTGCTTAGGAGATCTGGATCCTGGGGTGTCTGTCCAAAGAACCTCATTTTCTCACAGTGCATATTTCCCATAGTGTTTATCTGAGGGCCAGTTTCAGGTTGAACACTTGAATCTCTCTGATCTCACATGAGGTGGCTGGGAGGATGAAGCCTTTTTGGACAGAGAAAGAAAAAGGTACCATTCCAGGCACTTGCATAGTGACTCACTCTTGCAAGGTCAGACTGTAGTCTGAAGCCTCAAGACACAGATGGCATGCAAGGCAGACAAAAAGCCACTTTTTACACACAAATTGCAGAAAATGTCTTGGTTGTGGGCCTCAGGTACTTCTAGAAAACACTGAAGAGAAGCATCTTTGTGCCAGGGGTGGCAAATCAGTGTGAATTCAGAGGAGGCAGAGAGTGTCAGCGAGTGAAGGAGTGTGGAGTGGGAGTCCGGAGCCAGGGCTGTAATGTGAGAACTCGGGCCTGCTTCCCACTCCCACTGATCACTTGGGATGTGCAAAGCTGTGAGGTAGGGAAACATGAAACAGGTTTGGGGAACCCTGGATTCCAAGCAACTAAGTTCAGGGGTGTATCCTAAGGTTAATCGCTATTTTAAGATGATGGGTATTCCTTCCTTCAAAGCTTTCAAAGTGGATGTGGAATGCCACAGAGTCCAACCTTACATGGTCATAGTTTATTATGTCTATAGACTATCAATGCCAGCTGATCATCCACTGGGGCCTTATGGGGAAGCTGCCAGCCTGGACCATTCCAAAGCCATTTTGCTTTGGATATCTCTGACTGTGAGTTCTAAGGGAGGCTTCAAGTTAGTTTTTGACATTCAAGGTTATCATTGGTAAGTCAAAAAAAAGGCCCCTCTGAAAATGGGTCAACTCCTTCAGCTGCCTCCTGTCTTTTGTTCTGAAATTACAATGCACATCAAGAAAATGATCAAAGTCCTATTTGGAGAATATTGGATTAGCAGAATGTTTGATGAAATCAATAATTGGAATAACAAGGGACTTTTACTAATTACATCTGGAAGGGCTAATATTGTCTATGGGGATGAAATAGGAGGCTTTGTTCCTTATGTAAATGATGATATAAAGAAAATGTGTCTTGGAAGGATGCCCTTTGGACTCTGGTTTCTATGAGTCTAATGGAAGGGAACTCAAGGAGAAAAAGATACACAGGCCCCTGGAACTTTAGATTCTAATTACGCTAGAAATGAGTTCAGTCCATAAATTGTGTACTCCTTGCAAAAGTTAAATATTAACCTGGAAATATAAAAATGAAATTTGATCTTTCATGAATACAGCTTTGTATACGCATTTTCCCTTCCTGTAAATAAAGTGTCATGTGATTTGTTTTGTTTTTGTTTTCCCCTTGCCTCCACCTCCCAAGTGTTGAAATTAATGGCAGGCGCCACTTAATGTGATACTGAGGATAGAGACCAGGGCTTTCGTGCACGCTGGACAAGCACTTTAGCAAATGCAGCTCCGGCTCCTAACGTGTAACGTCGTTACAGGAACCTGGTGGCAATATGCATTTAGACCTTATGGTTAGACCTTATTTCTTTCTTCCTAAGCCCATTTTAAGTAAGAGAGAGGGTTTCCAAATACCCCATACCTTATTCAGTCCCGTTTGTATTAAGACAGAAATCACTGTACTCAAATCTCCATCACCCTCATTCTCAGAGAAACTGGCTGGACAGCTGATTGATTGGCTGTGTTTACTGCTGGCTTAATATTGATCTCCTAAGCATTCCCCTTGGCTTGCTAAATATATTCTATAGAAATCAAGAGAGGTTTTACTTAAAGGCAAACAAATAACCCTCTACGGTTATTGCATTGGAGACAGAACTCAGCTTGGCTACAGCAGCTGGGAAGACACAGTGCCCGGAGAGTGGAGATACCTTCCTCCCTGCTCAGGCACCAAAGCGTGGTTCCTACCCATTCTCCCCCCCCCGCCCCATGTCTAGGTCTAAACCCTGTCACACACACACACTTAGTGTTTCTTTACTCCCTCACATCTCCTCCCCTCTGCCTGCAGGACTCTTCTGACTTAGCCTTTGCTCCGTTTTAGGGGTCCTGTCCAAGTCCTCCTCCCTCCTTCCTTCCAGAGCTTTCAGAATGATATCTTGAGTCTCGACGAGGTTTCCTTGCGTGTGTGACGACACTACAGTGACAGAGAACCTTTTATCATGGGGTCTGGCCACTCAGCATAGCCTCTTGCCATGCCACCAACATACTTGGTGTGCACAAGGGCACAGCTCCCTGGAAGCAGCCCTGGCCTCTACTTCTCCCATGCATTTCCCATACTCTCTGGCAGCCCTCAGCTGGTGCACCCTTCGTGCCTGTCTCGGTCAACTCCTCTTGGTACCATCTTCCTCTGTGTGAGTGGCTGCCACCTACCCTGTGCTCACATTGTGCTGTTGCCACTACTGGATCCTCATGTCTGCCTCACCCTGGTCTACAAAGACAAACAGATGCGAACAGGGAGAGACTGAAGCCATGAGGGGGACATAGAATAATCCCACTGTCAGTCGTCTCCTGACATGATCACACAGTAACAGCCACACAGTCAGCTCCAGGCCAGACTGTTTTTACTATATACCTTTAAAATGGTGTCTAATTTGGTCTTAAAAGCAAGACATTTTTTGCAAACCTCACCAAAACAGGTTCAGAGAGGTCAATTACAAACCCTGAGGTTCCAGGGCAGTTCAGCCAAAGGTAGCACCGTGTCCCCTTCCCACAGCTTCCTCACAGGGTCCTGGCCAATGCGTTGCTAGAGTAAGAGTGGGAGTGACTCCGAGGGGCTCTGCCATGAGCAGAATCCTTTGTCATGACAGGTAAAGCCATTGCAAAGAAAGCAGAGACAGAACAGGATGCCCTTCCTCAGAGGCCATGAGCCAAAGACATATAAGAAGCTTCTTTTAATGTGGCTACAAGCTGGCAGCCATCAAACGGCGCATAGTATCTCCATGAGACCACAGAAAAAAGTATTCTCCAACTTCCTGGCTTCATGGTTTTTTGAACAATTTTGAGTTCATCAAAGGCTAGATAAAGAGAGAAAAATGTGTGTTCTATAGGAAAAATGGTAGGTTGGGGCCATTCTGAACCTGGACAGCAGGTGCCTACTTATATCTGGAACAGTCAGGTATTTTCAGCATGGGCTTTTGACTCTGTGAGGCATCCTTGATCTTCCACTCAATCAGCTCGGTGACTCATCCTCCTGGTTCAGACTTGGCACCATCCCAGGGAGGCAGAGGGGCCAGTGCAGTACTCCCCACAGGACCATACGAGGCTCCATGGGCTTCATCCACCTCCCATGGCTGCTGACAATTAGGCCCACACCTCTCCTCAGCAGCCTGCTAATGTGACAGGGCTCGCTGTGCTGGAGAGCCCCTCAACCAGTCTATGGAGAGTCAAGCCTGCAAGGTCACAAAGGCAGATTCCGTTTCACATTGCACCGCATGGCTACTCGGCACAGTCTTTAAAGCTTGAAACGTTTACTCCTGTAGGGGGATGTTTGCCTATGAGACACGGCTCTCCAGTACCTTGGGGGAACAGGGAGGATGTGTACACAAAAACAAGACTCACTCTGCCATTCCCATTTTTTCCCTGGAAGGTCTTCAGTAGGTCAAGGCTGCTCTTTCGAGCACTGACATCACAGGGAAGAGTTGGAATCTTCTCTAGAATTTTCTAGAATGGTGTCCATCCTCTCTTGTATTGAAGTGGGATTATCAGATTCGTCCATGGGCCAATGCTTGCACAAGGTGTCAGAGAACAGACAGGGTATTATTGACTTGGGGAACAGAGAAGAAGGCATAGAAAGAACAACCTAACTCCCTCAGGGCAGCTTTGTTGGCTGGATTCTAGCCAGTTCTAGGAAGGATCCTGGCTCCTTCCTTGACAGTCAGGAGGTCAGGCATACTGAGAGCTCCTCAATAAGCCTTTTGGACTTGTCATGACTTTTGCACCCATGAACTCATTGCAGCTGTGGTTCCCTGCACATGATCTTCATAAGATAGGACACTGAAATCTTTCATAATCCATGTGGGAGGGGCTTAGATGCCCTACTCTACTGGGAACTATTGGCAAGGAATGGCTGCTGGGGGAGGGAGTGTTGTTTCTTCAGTGGTATAGCCACTGGCAAGTTGCTATTGCAGCTGCTTCAGAAAGTAAACCCCGTTCACACTCATGCAATTATGGTTAAACTCAGCACAGCACACCTAAAACGAGGCATGGGAATGAAAAGGGGGTTTGTTTGAAAGAATGGTTTCTTCAGAAGACAGAGGAGGATGAGGAAGGAGAACAAAGGGTGAAAATTACTGGAATTCATTATGTGCATCTATAGATCAAGCCATCGAGGAATTAAAAATGGAAAACAAGGCAAAAATAAAGTCTTGCACACTCTGGACACTTCAGTAGCTCTGACTTCCTATTATATGATTCCTATGAACACACACTTCCTGTGAGGGCACACTTTCTGTGAATCTAAACTTCCTATGAGTGAGTGCACACTTCTTGTATCTACAGTCCTCCTAGATCTAAACATTTTCTGTGAGGCCACATTTCCTGTGAGTACATACTTCTGAGAACACATTTTCTTGGGCACTTATTTCACAAGGTACACACTTCCTCTGAGTCTGTTACTTCCTGTGGGTACACACTTCCTTTGAGTCTGTTACTTCCTGTGGGTACACACTTCCTCTGAGTCTGTCACTTCCTGTGGGTACACATTTCCTCAGATTCTGTCACTTCCTGTGTGTACATACTTCCTCTGAGTCTGTCACTTCCTGTGGGTACACATTTCCTCAGATTCTGTTACTTCCTGTGGGTACACAGTTCCTCTGAGTCTGTTACTTCACGTGAGTGCACACTTCCTCAGAGTCTGTTCCTCCCTGTGAGTAGATACATCCTGTAAGTCCATATTTCCTCTGAGCCCATACTTCCTATGAATACACACTTCCTCTGAGTCCACCCTGGCTTGGAGCACATACTTCCTATATGCAATCTCAACTCCATAGTTGGTCTCCATTCTTAATACAGGAGGAATTCCATGTCTTGTCTGATTTTTTGTCCTGGGGCATAAAATGCCCTTTGAGGGCACTTCTTCAGCCTTTGACCCCTCTGTGCTCCTCCAGCATCAGTTCATCCTTGGGAGTTCTCCCTAAGTACTATTCCTTGTCTTGTGCTTTCAGAGAAACCTCATTCTTCTCCTATGGTACTTACCTAATAAGATCATTATTTAATGACATTTGATATCATCCTAGATGGTGAAACCAAGCTAGTCTCTTCTCTTCACTGTCCCCAGGGTCAGATTTCACTGGGATTCCCCAATTAAATGGGCAAATTACAGACCAGGGGCTTCTCTCTAGGAGATATGATTAAATTTAAAATGCACGTGGGCCGTTTTTACTATGGATTTCTTATAAGAGAATTCTGTGTAAGCATAGCTTACTTATTTCTCTGAAATCTGACAAGCAGTTGAAGCTAAGGACACTACAGCACACCCCAGAGCTGTGGAAACAGACGCCGAGCATAAGGATGGGAAAGCCGTGGTTTTGTGTTCTGATGTCAGGGCACACTCAGACCCATTGCTCCAGAGTCCCTAAAATGTTTCAAATGCTCTCACAAGCCCTGAAATACAGCAGCTCTTCCTTGAGACTTGAACATCTCTGGCCTAGTACACAGCTTTCAAAATCAAGATGATAATTCCTCAAAAACAGCTTCCTGGAGAAAGGTGGGGGGAAATCCCACGAAAATGTTAACTCTAGAACCATGAGACCTTGTGGAAAGGCATCTATAGCAGACAAGAAAGTTCTAGAAAACATGAGGCAATAAACAGACTTAATGGTGGGAAACTTTGAGCCATGGTTGCAAAAATAGGTTATTCCAATGGGGAATTTGATCTATAAAAATCGACCCCCTAAAAACATGGCTGCGTCGTGCACTTGCAGAGCTGGGTGCAGCCGGTGGAAATGCCTGCAGAAGACGTCCCTGCCCTCCAGCCTAGACCCTCTTTACAGATTCTTATAACTCCCTAAATCACCCATAAGGAAAATACACAGAAGACTGTCGCCGTGCGTCTGAGGACCACTTCTTAGGTCTTCTCTTATGCTGACCCTCTGTCCTCAGGGACTCTGCCTCTGACCCATGACCTCTCCCTGTGCACCTACATAATTCTTCCACATATGAAGTTCCTGCTGGAAGTCAGCCCTCTTCCCAGCAAATCTATCCTTCTCCCCAGTCCTTGTAGTATAGCACATGCCTTCTGCTTCCAAATGTTATCAGACTCTCCGTGTCTACTGCCGCAGAGTTGTAGTGCATGCAGGATGGGAGAAGCAGGAACGGTCGGGTGATGAAGGAATCCGCTGCTGTGCAAGGCTGGTCCCTGCTTATTACAAACATTGTTGCTGCTTTGCATACGCCCCACCCGGGTGAAAAAAAATCATTTCTGTGAAAGACTGGAATCTGCAAAGAATGTGGAATCTGCCAGGACCAGATCTCTTCTCTGATCCATTCACAGGTACCAAGACTGATACATCATAGGTAGGATCATTATTAACTTAAATTGAAAGTTCCTGTAGGATTATGGGCAGATGGTTCAGTGTGAAAAGTACTTGTCTCCCAATCATGAAGATTAGAACTCAGAACCCCAGAAACCATATAGAACCCCAGAAACCATATAGAACCCCAGGTAGGCATGATGGCCTCCCTGTCATTGTGATATACAGATACTGAAATCAAGTGATCCCTAGTGTAAGCTGTCTAGTCAGACAAGCAAAAATTACACACTCTGAGCTCAACGAGAGAGCCTATCTCAATACATAAGGTGAAGAGATCAAGGAGACATTTGAAAGCAACCTCTGACCTTACATATGTATTCCTGCACATAAGCATGTACACACACACACACACACACACACACAAGGGGGTTAGATGGTGGTCTGCAGGAACATAAAATTAGGGTGACTTCTTCCTCCAAAGCTTTGGCCACCAAGACCAATACTACATTGGTCAATGCAGTATTGACTCTACATATAAGGGTACTAGAAGAACACACTGAGACTTGTGTTGTCTCAGTAGTCAATGCAAACTCACTCACTGGGCACAAGACTCAGTATATCTGAGCCCAGGGTCTCTCTCAAGCAGAAAGATCAGTGTCCTATATTGGCAAACTGTTTTCTGCTTTCAATAGACTCCTTTTTCAAAATATTATTATTATTATTATTATTATTATTATTATTATTATTATTATTATGGGGTGTGTGGGTGGGTGTGTGTTTGGAGGGTTGTGTATATGTTAGTGCAATGTTCACAGAGATCAGGAGAGGGCATCAGATCAACCCTGGAGTTAGTTACAGGTGATCGTGAGCTGCCCAATGTGGGTATTGAGAACTGAATTAGTTCTTCCGCAAGAGCAGCCCTTGGTCTCATCTCTCCAGCCCCCAGAAGCAGCTCTTTTTAAATTCATACTCTTTGCCAGTAAGATTTTTTATGAACAGAAATTATGTGGATTTCACTGTGCTTGCTTACCCTCTCAGAAGTTCATTAAAAGCTTCTACACACCAATCAAGGTGTTTTTTTTATGGGACCCATCCAAAATGTTTCATGTGTGTGGTACCAATAAATACTCTTCTCCAGAAGGAACCAGTCCTATTTATGTAAAGCAGACACTTCAACTGCGTGGAAATAGCAAATGAGAGAAAGGCTGTTTGCGGTCCTGGTGATGCTTTCCAGGGCGAAGGCGGCTAAGCAGAGGAACAGGATCGGGGAGGTCACTTGGAAACAGAGTTGGGCAGTGACAAATTCTACCAGGGACAGCTCACCCGGAAAGCCTTCTGAATTGTTTTCATATTAACTAGACAAGAAAAGCATCAATATGAACATAGTTGGACCCAAAGAAGCCGTATCAACAGAAGTCTCTAGAACATCAAGGGCCACAGGGATGGAGATGTAGGCATAGACAGTTATTGACAGGAAGGGCTGCACTGAGACAGTTGCTTTTTGTGGTAACAGGAGCTGAGAAACCCACGTTAGGCCATCTACAAACTGGGGAACCATGAAAGGTGACTGTGTAACTCAGTTCAAGGCCAACGACTAGAGAACCAAGGAAACGCTCTGTGTAACTGTCAGTCAAACCTAAAGACCAGTGAACCAGAAGGCAGTGGTGAAAACTCCGGTGACTGAAAACTGGGGTTGTGATGCCAAGGGCACAAGAGGAAAGGAATCCCAGAAGGAGGTGGGAGACCCCCTTTCGGGGGCATTGCTGTTTTAACCAGACTTTAGCTGCCTGGATGGTATGCTCCCATGCTGAGTGAGGGAAGAGCTTCTGTACTTGGTCTGTTGATTCAAATGTCCATCTTTGTCTTACCCAGAGCTCTTCAGATGCGCCCAGTGATCTCAGCTCACCAGCCATCTGGGCAGTCCTTGGTTAAGCTGACAAGAAGAATTGCCATCCCTGTGGAGCAGGGAGGAGGTTGAGTATCTGCTTCCTGGTCAGTGGCACCTGAGAAGTGCAGAGACTCTTTCCTGTGCCTGTTCCTTCTCTTGCCCACAGCATCACTCTGTCAGCTGCTCGTGGAGCAACAGAACTAAGAATTAGTCTCCTTCACACCCCCTCCTCACCCCCACAGTCAGGGCAGAACACAGTGCCATAGCCTCTGTGCCTGAGAGAAGAAGCTATCCCCTGTTCCCTGCAGAGGAGAACCAGCCACTCCCCTGTTCTCTAAGCTATTCACCCCTGGCCGGTGTCCTGGACCAGTGCACCGGCAACACTCCTGTTGTACTCCAGTTGCTGCTTCTGGATCCAGCTATTTCTTACCCCACCCCCAGAAGGCTTGATGGGGCTCTGAGGCTCTCACAATGACAAATGGCCCCATAAAGGCTGGAGGAGCCTAGGGACAAGCCCATTAGCCTCCTGAATGCATGGACTAGATCCAGTAGCAGGGGCCCAATGGGTGACTGCCATATTTTGCAGCTTATACTTCTATCTCAAACTCTACACACCTTATGTGCGATTTTACACGTGAACCCATTACAAATCCAAAGCCCACATCTATACTTAATTTACCCTGATCCCCAAATGTCTTAATTTGTGCTTTGAAGAAAACCACTACATTTGATTAAATTAACCATAACTCTGCTTGCCAACAGCAACCCGCATATTTAAAAAAAGAAAAAGGAAAAAAAATCCAATCCCACAGTTAACTAATTTTATTCACACCAAGTTTTCTCTAAAGGGTTACAGCACAGGGACAAGTAAACACAGGTAGCTCTTTACTGTAATATATATCATGTGTCCATGCCCTATCCAAATCCAGGAATCCTTGGAAATATCCAGCAAAGTCACTCTTAGCACAATGTGATGTAATGAATTGTTCATCTAGCATGAAATGAGCCCACTGAGTTTCAGAATCACTAAGGTACTTCATTCTCCTCCTCTTTCTCCCTTTATGGCTTTGGGAATAAACCTAGCGCTCCACAGATGCTGGACAAGCGCTCACCTACGGAGGTAAAACAAACTCACTTCTGACTGGGACACCACGAGCCACCAAAGTGACTGGAGAAATGCTTCAAAGCCTTCCTGGAAGTAGACAGATTATAATCAGTTAACACCTAACTAAAATGCTCTAAGCTCCAAGACCTTCTGGCTCTCAGCTTTCTCTACATCCATTTTGGACTGACCCCATTAGATGGCATCTGAAAGGCTCTTTGGTGTAAAGGTCCTAGGGCTGGTTGGAGGCCACTTTTGTCTTTGGTCTTTGTTGACAGTCTCTGGGAACAGTTGAATCCACACCTGCTGAGCTCAGTGATTGGGGTGAGTATGTCACATCTGAGCATTGAAAGGTTTGGGGTTATTCGCAGACCGACCTGGCTTTCTGGGGTGCATGGTTGAGGGGGCTGTCACTGGCTGAAGCACCGTTGTGGAAAGGTACTCACTTCAGATGGACATAATAGAAAACATAATAGAGTATGTTTTCTTGCTCTATTGAAGAAGTCAGCTTGCCTCCTTCCCGTGCGTTAGAGTTTCACTAGCCCTCGCAGTGGAGAAAGGGCAGCTTGCTACAGAAGCGCCATATGTGCTTTGTGAGTCTCTCACTGCCCCTCCTCAGTGTGGGTTGCCATTTCACAGGTGGAGACAGCGAGGACTCTGCCTGCTTACTGTGGGCATAGGCAGTGTTCTGCTTACTGCTGTGTCGCCATCTCTCACTGTCTGTGTCGCCAGAGCCTGGTGTCTCAGTGTTGCATTGTTGCCATGCAGCTGCCTTCAGGCTCTGTTGGGATGGACACATCTGGATCTGAGGGTCACTGGGTCATGCCTTGATGCTAGTTCCTCAGCTCCTCAGAGCCCTGTATGTGCTTCATGCAGCTTCCTTCTCCTCCCTCCTACACAGACAGATCTGCAGACCCTCTGTCTTTCATTTGTACCTGATTTTCTGTCAGAGCTTATTTTAAAAAACGTGACTTATGCCCTTGTCATGCTTGAATAAACCTTTGGTAGCTCATGTCTCGGTGTCCCTAGCAAAGAGACTCACCAGACATGACAGTTCCAAAGTCATCACAGTCAGGAATCACAGAAATCTTCACCAAGTATCACCAAAGACCAGAGGAATTAGCAAAAATTTGTATCAGATTCATCAATGGGCCCTCACGGAAGACAGATTGGCCCTCAAGCAAAATCTACCTTGTTGGCTTCATTAGGACCCATCAAGAGCAGCTAAGCCTAAAGTTACAGCAAAAGATGGATGTGGAGTCTAGTTCACATTTATGAAATTAATGAGATATTGCTTATTCAAAACACTCGGCTTGTTTGTGGCTTCAAATTGAAAGACCCCTTAGTCCCAGGACAGCGGCTAAGATCACCACACGATAAATGGATAATGACCTCATGCTTAATTCATTGCATATGTACTTTGTTAAGTGGCTTAAATAAGTGATAGAGGTGGCAACTTAAATACAGTATACAAGTCGGAAATATTTGAATTGAACTGAGACCAGCACAAGGTACTAAATATTGGATAAGAAGCCAGAGCTCGGCTGGCACTGGATAATTTATTTGGTTTGAGATTTAGGTTTGCAAACTGAACACATAATTCAGCATGCAGTGAACATAAAAATAAGTAAACAAGCCAATTCTCTAAATGTATGCAGAAGTGGGCCAGGAAGGCCACAGAAGCAACTGCCTCTGATGGAGAACAGGGTGGGCTTTTCCTCCATCCAATCTTTACAGAGCGGCTGCTCCTCTGTGGAATTGTGTTTGCGCATCTATTTGCTTCCATTCTTTACTGACTCACCCCGGGCCACTCACTCCCACCAAGTCCTCAGCTCTGCCTGTTTACACAGTTGACAACACTGTGGAGACTTGGGCCGGGTGACGCCAGCCCTCTTTCTTTGCCATCGCTTTTGTTTTTGTTACAATCTGCTCAAAATGTGCAAAGTGCACAAACCAAACTAGTTCACACCAATCCTTGAGTGTTGTGGAACAGGAGATGAGTGACATTCACAATGATCTTTGTCAACATCTCACCCACAAAGCATCCGTTTGATGGTCCACTGCCAGCCAATGAAATATGGGGTCCCACTAACCTCACTAGTCCTCCATATGCCAGCACATAATGGCCTCAGAGCAGGTTGTTCTCAGTCATCTGACTCTCTTCAAATGGACCACACACACACACACACACACACACACACACTTTAATGTGTCATATTTCAAGTAGCGATGTGATGTCAGAGGGCCAAGAAAAGCTCTGGGAGTGTTGCTGGGATTTAGGATCAGCTCTGGGGGAACATTTGTGAACTGTAGTTGGGAGTTAGTTGAGTGACTGCTGGGTAGTGCTCCCAGGGGAGGACGAAGAAGAGCCTGCTGTGCTCAAAAGCACAAAGGCAGCCATTGAAGAGTGCCTTGTGGGTGACAAGCATGTCCTCCCTGACTGACTGCTGGGATTTCTGAGCATTCTTACACAGGGTGTGATGGCGAGTCTTGATGGTCAACTGGATTGAGGCAGGCCAAGGAAAGGAGAGGACCACACCTCTTAGTGGGGCGGGTGGATCGTCCCTGTGAGGACATTTCCAGACAGGATGGACAAAGCAACAAGACTTACCTGACTCTGTGAGGCTCCATCCCATAGTCTGGGCACTAGCTGGAAGAAAACAAAAGATAGGATCGTGGTAGTTTGAATGAGAAGTGACTGCCCTCCACAGTCTTGGGCATTTGTATGCTAGGTCCCCAAATGATAACACTGTGTGGGAGACTTAGGAGGTGTGGCCTTGTGGAAGAAAGCATGTCACTGGAAGAGGGGTTGGGAGTTTAACGACAGGGGTCATTTCTAGTTGGCTGGCTCTGCTTTCATGTTTCTATTTGAAACTGTGAGCTCTCAGTTTGCTGCTCCAGTCACCCTGGCTCTCGCTTTCCCGCTCTGATGGGCTGTTTTCCATCTGGAACCATACTCAAACCAACGTGCCTCCGTCACGGCCTTTTATCCCTGCAGTAGAGGTAACTAACCCAAGGGTAAAGCCCAAGTGTTCTCTTGGTCTGTTCCCTGGCTACTATAATCTGAGCAGCTTGCCCCACCATACTGCACCCACTGGGATGTTCTCAACTCTGTGCTAAAAGAGAAGTCCTTTTTCTTTTAAGTTGGTCATGTCAAGATTTTTTGCCATGGCAATGCAAAAGTAGCTAAAATACTATGGAAGACTATGGAACCGTCTTCCATGGAGGTGCTCCTTGGAGCTCATGTGTCCAGTGATCCTGCTGTAGGTAAACCTGAAAAGTAATCCTGTGGAGGGATACAGGGGATGTAGGTTTACCTCTCAGACAAGCTCAGGGACTACTTAACATTTCAGTTTCGAATAAGCAACATACATTTACTATAGAAAATTCAATGTGCCAAGTAAATTAATAGCACCCTAACAAAAGAAGAAAATCAGAGGTGATCCGTAGTATAAATAGTAACAGGTTAGCAAATTTTGCTCCTGAAATTTTCGAGACCCGTGTAGTTTTATTTCAGTCTAATTCCTGTCCACTGTCCTTGTTTATTCAAACAGATGCTCTTTTATTCACACACACACACACACACACACACACGCACGCACGCACGCACGCACGCACGCACGCACGCATGCACAGTGATAGGACCTTATGCTTTAGCCCTGCTGTCTTGTACAGAAATCAGTTCCAATCATCTTCGCACATCACTGACTCAGTTGCTCATCTTAACCCCTTCTTGTCCTGCCGTTGTCAGCTACACCTTGATACATTCTACACGTCGGAGTTACATGGTTTTTGAAACATATCGCTATGTGTTGGAAAGTTGCCCCTTAGGGAAGCCACCGGAGTCTGTATTCTCATCAGCAGTCTATGAGGAATCCCTCGGGACATTGACACTATTTCAATTGTTGCCACCCTAATTGTTGGTAGGCTCCACAAATTTGCATTTTATTAATTTAAGAGGATGTACTTTCATGTTTGTTGGCCTTTCCTTTCCTTTGCTCTTTGTGTTCACGCAGCTGAGTGCCTGAGCTCTTGTCTCACGCCATCCTTCACGTTATTTACCCAAGCACTCACTCATTTATTTTATCTGCACTTGGGATGGTGGGACCCTCTGTATGTCATCCCCCAAGTCCGTTGCAGCCCACAGCCTGGTGCTGCCACAGCAGCTATTCAGTGTGGGTCTGAGAAGACAGGTTGTAGTTATTGCCGGTCTCAGACTGTGCAACTGTAGCTGAATGACCTTACTGAAGAGTCTCCCATCACCTCTCTATCCGGCCTGCACACTTCCTGTAAGTTGTGAGGAGACCTAGGGAGGCAGAAGGGTTAGAGGAAGTCTGTCCTCCACATGTCCACATGTCCAGCACTCCAGCAGCAGGGGAGGCAGTGTTCTGCGCTATGCCTTCCATCTCTGTGGACTCCTCTCAGGGGGGCTCACATGGATCTACAGTATGTTCTGGGTCCCATGTTGCTCCAGGCAGCCTCTCTCAGGTCTGCACCTCTAGGTACCTGATGTCAGAAAGCAGGAAGGCTTGGCAGAATTGTAAGCGGGCAGTCACTACATTTGCATGTCTAGGAAACCAGGGACACACCAAGGGCCCAAGGAATGCCTTTCCCCTTTCCATCCTGCTTACAGTCTGAACTTCCAACACAGCTGGTCCCCAGGTCCAGGTCTCCACATGCTCACTCCTTTCTTCTTTACAATGTGCTCTCCATATTCCCTGCCCCCCATCCTCCCGCCCTCTTTCTTTCCTTCCATTCTTTCCTTCTCCCGTCTGTCCTTTTGTTATTGTGAATGAGACAGGCATAAGCATAAGAATGGAGGGAAGACTTTAACATTTTCCTTTACTTTCCAAAATTTCTTTTAGAATACATGAAGCACATGTACACTTTCAATAGACACAGAAACCGTGGTCTGTGTAACCCAGCCTCATGTTTCCTCAATGAGCTAAGCCTCACAGACACCCCAAACTCTGCCTCTCAAACACACACCTGATCACACCTGACCCGGATGGATCCCACTGAAGGCAGCCAATTTGCAGGAGCTGATGAGAGTGGCATTCTGACAATGGTGTCCCACCAGCCTGCATGATGGCTATCTGGGCTCTGACCCAAAGAGCTTGGCAAGAAGCCTCCCTTTCAGATGAGTTTGGGCAAACTGGTAACTGGTGAGGTCCACTGCCTGGCTCCCTTCAGCCATCTGGGTACCCACAATGGCCTGGAAACAGGTGGACAGAAAGACCCATTTCCAGTGCCTTCCTGTACATGCATGACTCATGTTTCAGTCACCGACCAGAACTGGAGGTATGCAGCAATATTCCTAGAAGGACAGTGAGATACCCAGGGCCAGGAGCTGCTCATTTAGACATGTGGCTTTCCACATCACACATCCACCCCAGAAACTGGGAAGATAACACAAGCCACCCCAGAGTTTTCCGGGAATGGGCAGCCAGCAAAACGCTGCACCTCCTTGTGTTGTCTGTGCTGTGTCACAGTCAGAGCTCCCTGGCTCCACATCATCCATCTCTGCTGATTCTGAGGGATCTTGTTTCCACCTCCCCCACCACCACTGATATTTGACTTATCCTGAAATTTCAAATGTCATTAAAGGGCATGTGCTGTTTTAGGGCATGAGTTTAAATTCCTTCCTGTGCACCTCCCTCCCCATCCTTATTACTCACCTACACTGGTCCAGGTGGCTTGTATAAGGTCTACAGAGGGTCACTGCTCCAGGACGTAGACGGCAGTATTGTGTAGCACAGTGAGGACATCATTTTTGTTCACAAGTATGCTCACTGCTTGCCCCATCCCAGGATCATACCCTGTAGCCTGTGACACACCCCCCCCCAGTAGCATTGTGTCAACAAAATATTCTCAGCACCATTATCATCAGACTGCGTGACCTCGAATTGGCCCTTCTTTCTGGAAGCCTTAAGTCCCGAGGTCTCCTTCTGCCTTCTGTTCGGTTCAGTATGTTGCTCAGTGGGGCTTTCTAAAGACCCCCCCACATCCTGGCAGAAGCCTGCCCTTGGTGCTGGGCCTGCTGATCCAGACGGTCCACTGCCTTCTGGCTGCTGATGGAGATTACAGTGAGAGTCCTTCCCTCCCTCCACAGCTCCATCTGGTGAAGCAGCTGCAGTTGGTCTCAGCATGAGGGTGAGTGTGGACTGAGACCTGCAGGGTGGGGAGGGCTAACCTACATGCAAACATGATTGCAGATCTTAAAACACTCTGGGGGGTCCCAGCTGCCCTTCTTTGAGGACTCCCCACTGAGAGTATTTCAGGCCTCATGCATAGTGGAGTTTTTTCCACAACACTTATTCAAGTTCTAACCATATTTCAGGTATTGGAAGACGATGAAGAAAAGTCGGGGGCTGGGGAGATGGTGCAGTGGATAAAGCATTCACTGTGCAAGCGTGAAAACCCAAGTGTGGATCCCCAGCATCCACAAACATGCCAGACAGGTGTGGCTATCACTTGTAACCATAGCATGGGGGAAGCAGAGACAGGGGACTCCCTAGGACAAGCTGGTGAGCTAGACTATCAGAATTAGGGAACTCCTCTGGTTCTATGAGAGACCTGGCATCAGCTTCCAGCTTCCTCATGAACACACACACACACATGCATGTGCACCTGTGCTCATATGCCCACACACATGCAAAAATGCATAGATCAGAGAGAGACAGAGGCAGACACACATGTGCACGTACACAGAGAGAGATACACAGACACCCCCAGAGAGACAGTTAGACTGACACACAGAGACAGACATGCAGACACAGAGAGGTAGAGAGAGAAAAGGTTTACAGAGGACAGAAAAACACTTTTAAGCTATAGAGATTCAATTCTAAGTATTACAGGGGAGCTTTTGTGAGGAGGATAAGACAGGGGGAG
>LOJH01002085.1:0-32618 GCA_001685095.1 Ellobius talpinus
GAGCCACTCGTTCGGTTCCTGCTGCGCCGCGGAGCCTCGGTCAACAGCCGCAACCACTACGGCTGGAGCGCGCTCATGCAGGCGGCCAGGTGAGCGGGGACCGGGAGGGAGAGAGTCCGGGACTCGTGGAAGTGCAAATGGCAGACTTGGAGCATTGCTTTTTGGTTCGTCTGTTGCTGGAAATAGAAGGGCTGTTTCAGAAACACAAGATTAGAAGGTTAGAAACTTTGGCTTTTGAACAGCCTGGAGGCTGCCGAGTGAATCTTCCAGGCGTTCATTCATTCCGTGTATGCATCAAAGGTCTCCTAAGAACCTCTCTGCTCTTTTGGAAGATAGATAACCGGGATCCAGTTAAGTCCCCACCTGGGGGTGGTAGATAAAGTAGTACTCTTGATCTGGAAGGTCTGACCGTAGTAGATGACCCCTCTGGGAGAACGGGGGCAATATTTAGTAGAAATGATATGTGTGTCCATGTCGAGACCCGAGGGTGTGTAAGAATTAACCACGACTCGAAAATTTATGTGTGGAAGGGGCACAGTGCGAACACATAATGATGGCAAGTGTCAGACACCTGCGAGGATGCTGGGAGCCGGAAGGATCTGGAAGTAATGGGAGATGAGCCCACCATTGGAGAGAAGGAAGCAGGCAGGCGCCAGATATTGGGGCTGAGAAGGATGTCAGGAGCGACTGGATCAGAGTTTTGTTTTGGATAGGCTCACTCACCACATGTGAGAATGGGCGGAGAGATAGGCTAGAGTCAGGAAGGCTGGTTAGGAAGGCAGCAGCCCAGAGAGGAGACAGTAGTGGCCTGGACCAGACTGAAGTTGATGCTTGTGACTGAGACCCTGCGAAGGGGTCAGGAGTGAGGGAGACAGCAAAATCCATCTCTAGATTTCTGGCTGTGAGTTACAAATGTACTGAGCTGGAGAGTACAAGAGAAGAGACATTTTTTTAAAAAAAGATTTATTTATTTCTATTTTATGTGTATGAGTGTGTGCCTGTATGCATATGTACCACATGGGTACCTGGTACCTGAGGGAAGCCAGGCAGGGCAGTGGATCCCCAGGAACTGGAGGTACAGACAGTTATGATGTGCTAGGAACTAACCCTGAGGTCTCTTTGAGAACAGCAGGTACTCTTAACCACTGAGCTAGCTCTAGTCCTAGTGGGGCATTCTTAAGAGTGAGCTTGGCTTTCAGGCACATAGGAGGTGGCACCAGAGGGGAAGGCCAGGGCAGAGGAAGTGATCTTAGAATCTTTCTTCTAGCTCCCTTTCCCCTTAGTGGCAGTTCCCACTCTTCCTCCAGGCGAGCCTTCCTCTGTCTGGTACCCACCCGCCCCTGTTGACTTGAGATAGCCTCGGAATCCGTACCTTTCTCTCCATCCCCTCATCCTTGTCCGCAGACACCTCTGCGGAGGTCTCCCGCCATATTCCTTTCCTCCAAGCATGTCTTTCTTTGCCTTTGCCTCCTTGAAGAGCTTCCAGATATTTCTGGAACGAGTGCTTGGTTGTGCCTGTCTGCAGTGGCTCCCCAGTCTCAGATTGACACTTTGTCCAGACTTTGTACATCTCTTCTGGTCTCTTAAGCTCAGGCCAAGATTTCAGCCAGTCCTTCTCTGTATCACTTTGTACTAAAAAAATATTTTATTTAACTTTGTTTTATGTGCTTTGGTGTGCAGGTGTCAGATCCTCTGAAGCTGGAGTTACAGACAGTCGTGAGCTGTCATGCGGGTGCTGGGAATTGAATATGGGTCCTCTGGTAGAGCAGCCAGTGCTCTTAATCACTGAGCCATCTCTCCAGCCCCCTCTTTGTACTTTTTAAAATGCTAATGCTGAGCCTTTACTCTGTGCCAAGAGTATCTTCTCCACCTTACAGGTGAGAGAGAACCTGAGATTTTGATGGCAAAACGAGCCTCCAGCATACAGCTAGTCGGTGCATGTGTGGTCAGGGAGTCCCTCTGCAGAACCCTTAGTGTGAGGCTTTCCTCTTCTGCCCTCAGCAAAGCCCCTCCGCTCTCTAGCTTAGCTCCTTCCAGGAAGCCTTCCATGCTTCGCCACACCAAGAAAGCCTGTCCATTTGCACTGGGCTCCCTCCCTGTGTGTACCCTATCCTGTTATACCAGAGGCTCACTGGGATGTCCTTCCAAATGGGGATCCTAGGGTGACCTTTCTAAAGGCTGTGACTGAAGGTCTGAAGTCTGAGGAGAGGGGTGGCAGGAGGGACATGAGAAAGAGAGTTGGAATGACTTTGTACATTTTAGAGCCCTGGTCATATGCCTTATTTCTAAGCTCCACCCAACATAGAGGCCTTCCAGGTCCCAGGGAACTCGCTGAGAGCATTGCTTGCAATGGATGCAGCCTGGTTTGCCCCAGTGCCACCAACCCCTAGTCACCTGTTTTGCAGGTTACCAAGTTCTGTAGGATGGTCCACATCATCCGATTAATTTCAGTACCTTAATATGGACACAAAAGATATTCTGTTACCCCAGAGGGGACAAGTGGAGGGTAGGGATGGCAGTGTGGGGGGTGCTGCCTCTGGATAGGTCTCTGCAGGAGTGGTTTTTAAGGAGAAAAAGGGGAAGCCTGTGCCAGGGTGAGTTGTGACGTCCTCATTGGACCTGTTAGTGTAGCCAAAGAATGAATTTTGATTGCTGCACCTTGATGTTTTGATAGTTGGGCCTGGTCAGGCATAAGAGAGTGGCCAAATAAAGGAAGGGACCTTGGTGACTAGCTTTAGGAATGTACACTAACGGTTTAGCAACGAAGAGGGAAGGGAGGAGTGTAAGACCTGCTGGTGCCATGTTTGCCATGCCTGGACCTGTTAGAGCCCTTCAGGTAGTATTGTAAAGCGAGCTGGGATTTGTGGTCCAAACAGTCCAACTTTGACACTTCCAAATGGAGAAGCTTTGGGCAGCTTTTTCGTGCCTCAGTTTGCCACAGGCGCTGTTTAATTATTTTGTGTGTGTGTGTGTGTGTGTGTGTGTGTGTGTGTGCGCGCGCGCACCAGCCAGCCATGTGCAGGCCTGGTACTCTCAGAAGCCAGAGGAGGGCATGAGAGTCCTTAGAACTGGAATTATAGGCAGTTGTCAGGCGGTGTGTGGATGCTGGGAATTGAAGCTGGGTTCTCTTGAAGAGCAGCCAGTGCTCATAACCACTGAGCCATCTATCTCTCTAGCTCTGACAGTTGCTGTTTTTAGAGCATTAATGTGATACACTCCTTACTGTTGAACAAGACCAAGGTAGAGGTTTCTCCTGTAAGAACAAGATTAGAATTCACACTTGCCTATTCCTCAGTGCCTGGGCATTTTTTAGGTGCTGTCCCTCACAAGTGACCCCACTGCCCTGGAGTTGAGATACACTGAGCCGTCTACTGCCGGGTCCATGCAGAGGTTCAGGGTCAGGCACTGAGGCAGGGAGACTTCCTGGAGGGTCTATTAGTCGGTCCCTCTAGTCAGCCGAGCCTGTGCTTGGACACTCTCCATCCCGGGACCGTGTTCCAATCACTGTGTCTATCTAAGTGGACTTTTGCTTATCTTGTGTGTTCCAGCATCCATCAATGAGGTGAGCCATAGAGGCCTTGGGGCAGGACTTGGAGGAGACACTGGTTTCTTACAGTTTTAGTACAAGCAGTAGCTTCCTATTTGCAAAATAATAAATTATCCCCTTTTCCCCCCTCCCCAGTCATGGGGCTTGAATTTAGGGGCTTGCACTTGGCAGGCAAGCATGCTACCACTGAGTTACAACCTCAGCCCTCTTCTAAAGGAAAGGCTCACTGATTGGCCCAGGCTGTTCTTGAACTTTCCTCTTAGTCCAAGCAGGTCGGCTCTTCCTGCATCAGCCAGGCCTGTATCACCAGTCCAGCTAATGGTGACCTTTCTTGAGCACCTTAAAGTGTTCAGAACTGTGCTCACTGCTTTAAATGAATTTGCTCCTCCAGTCCACCCAGAACCTTAGGAAGTATGTCTTATCATTTTACCTCTTCTACAGATAGGGAATTGAGCCGCAGGGAAGGTAGGGAACTTGCCTATAGCCACACAGCTAGCTGAGTGACAGCAAGATTCACACTTGGACTGCTGGCCCGGGAGAGCTGTGAATCCCACAATTGACAACTCCCTTTGGGTGCTTTTCTAGTCACACATTGGTCTGTTTACCTTCCATCCGCTTCTGTCTTTACCCAACTCCTCTGGGTGGCCGCCAGGTGCTCTGAGTGGCAAGATCACATGCCAGCTCTTAAAGCACAGGTGTTAATTGCTGAAATTAATTGACAGTCTCAGCACCTGCTCAGAAGCCCCCAGCAGCCTCATCTCCAGTAATTACCTATTAGAAATTGAACATCCGCAAAATTATCTCAGGCTCCGTTGGATCATTTTGTATTTTCAGCCTAATTGAATGCTCTCTAGGGCTACCCGAGAGTTCAGAAAACATCCCAAAATTCAGTATTTCTGCTTGAATTCAGTCCTTCGCTTCCTCTGTAGGAACTGGGCAGGCTGGAAGAGCTGTGATTGGAAATTCTTGGGGCTGGTTTGGGTCCTGTCACTTTCAAATTGAGATTAATTACTCTCTGCTCTAATCTTAAGCCTCCTTATCTGTGAAATGGGAGGCTGTCCTCATCTCTTGGTTTTCAAATGAGATAAGAATCTGAAAGTATCATGTACCCTGCAGTTGGGGATTACACTAGGATTACATTATTTTGTGTTCCCAAGACCTATGGGAGCTTTGAACTCTACTCTAGAGGAGGCCAGCACAGCAGCCCCTGGTTGCTTTCTGTCGTCTCTCAGACCTCCCCTCCTCTCCTCTCCCTTTCCCTCCCCTCCCCTGTTACCCTTTCTATGCATTCATTTATTTGTTCATTGGACAGACGATTTTGAACTTTAATATGTGCCATCTGTGTTATGGGCCGGAGAAGTTGCCTAGCCCTGTCCTTAGCCACAGTCAGGTAGGGAGACATGGTTTTTGAAGGAGGGCTCAGGTGTAGACAGAGGGAAGCTGCACACTGTGGCTCCTTGGGAGGCAGCTCAGGAAACCGCTCTCGCCTGGTGAGATGGGGTGGGGGTGAGCAGGACCAAATGGCAGAAGAGTGGAGTCAGACTCCACCAGAAGTGCAAGGAAGGAGGGTAGGAGGGGGTGGCAAGGTGCTGGGAGGTATTAGTCATGTAGGCAGCCCTCCTGACTCTGGGCACTTGGGAGGGACCTTGAGGTTTAGGTGTGTGGGCTGCTCGGAGGATGGACAGGAGGAAGCAGGACAGGGGAGGCCTCAGCACGTGAGTGTAACTCCCCAGACTCGCCTCTCTGCCTTAGAGAAGAGCCCCCCCATCCTGCCCCAGGCTGGGGCGCCAGGCCACCAGGTTCTCATTCACATGCTGTAGGAGGCAGCCTGTTGTGTGAAGGTTCACCGCCCAGAAGGTATTTTATATTTCGCTGGAGCCTGAGACCAGAGTTCAGCCCTGGCCTTGCCTCCTTCAGGGGGAGGAAGCCCCTAGATTTAGTTGAAGGACGCAGTCCACTTCCAGAAATGAGGCCTGAGCAACCAGTTCAGAACCTGCCTCTGAGCCTGTGTACTGCACTGTGATCTTCTAACACCCCCTTCTCTGGTTTGTCATTCCTTTTCGTTAGTCAGGAACCTTCTCTAGCTTCGATACTCTCTACTCAGAGCCCTCAGAAATGACATCGGTCCTCCCACTGGACTCAGGGAGTTGGAGGGAGCCTGTCTGTCTTCTCTGGGCCCCAAGGCAGCCACAGTGGAACTTCTTTGATCTGGCCATGCCAGGTTCACAGCCACCTACTGTGAACATTCCTGCCAGCAGGTGGCAGTAGGCCTCCACAGAGGTACCAGAGTCCTTCTGCCCAGCACAGCTGTCACCACTGGCATGTGGTGGGTTGATGGGGCTGGGAAGGGCAGAAATGAATCACAGGGGCTTTGCCCATGAGGGAATCAGAGCGCTGGCACAGACAGCTTAGCAGGCCAGAGAACTCAGATGTGGGGGGCAGAGTGGTGTAGGGAAGAAGTCAAGGCAGATGGGTTGAGACCTCAGGGTGTATGTATGTGGGAGTCTGTGAGTAGGTCATAGATCTACCTCAGGTGTATTTCCTCATATAAAGTCTGCCTCATGTTTTGTTCTTTAGATTTATTTCTTTTTGTGATGATGTTTGACCTGCATGTCTGTGCCCTAGCCTCAGGACTGGGTTTTTTTGTTTGTTTGTTTTTTTCTTTCTTTCTTTCTTTCTTTCAGTTTTGGACATCAGGAGCCTTACTATGTAGGCAGGCTGCTTCAGACTCATGGAGATCCTCCTGCCTCTGCCTCTTGAGTGCTAGGATTAAAGGTGTGTATCACTGTGCTTCCCCGGGGCTGGATGTTTTATACTGGAGTGGTCCTTAACCAGACAGGTGACTGTAGCAGGTTGTAGAATGGAAAAAGCATAGCAGTTATCATTGCTAACACTGAGTGCCTGCTTCATTTGGCTAAGCATGGCTCCAGGAGCTCTCTATATGCCCACTAAGCCACAAGTAGCCCTCCATGGAGATAAGGTTATAGCCCCATTTTACAGATCAGGAAATGAAGACACAAAGAAACAAACTCTTCCTCAGAGGAGAGACAGTCCAGCCTAGCCAGGGCTTCTGTCATCAGATGAGGATGGTTGCACAGGGCTTGGTACCTCACACCAGGCAGCAGCCGTTCCGTCTGAGCAGCCCCTGTACCTGCAGTAGTTGGCAGTGGTGAGGGTCACTTGTCACGTGGTCTGTTTAGTACTCTCATTCCCATCTTTCTGGCAGGTGTGGGCATGCGAGTGTGGCACATCTCCTTTTGGATCACGGGGCTGATGTCAATGCTCAGAATCGGCTGGGTGCCAGTGTGCTCACCGTGGCTTCTCGGGGCGGCCACCTGGGCGTGGTGAAGCTGCTGCTCGAGGCTGGTGCCATTGTGGATCATCACAGCCCGTCCAGTGAGTCACCAGCCACGGGAGGCAGCAAGGATGAGCTGCTGGGCATCACAGCCCTGATGGCTGCCATTCAGCACGGGCATGAGGCTGTGGTACGCCTCCTGATGGAGTGGGGTGCAGACCCCAACCGCACAGCCCGGACCGTGGGCTGGAGCCCTCTGATGCTGGCGGCCCTCCTCGGGAAGCTCAGCGTGGCACAGCAGCTGGTTGAGAAGGGAGCCAACCCCGACCACCTCAGTGTGCTGGAGAAGACGGCTTTCGAGGTCGCCCTTGACCGCAAGCACAGGGATCTGGCTGACTACCTGGACCCACTGACCACTGTCAGGCCAAAAACAGGTCAGGCCAAAACACCTCATTTCTGCTGTGGCCTTACAGAGGAGTGTTTAGGTGGCACGAGCCAGGGTTTGCCCAACCAAAAAAAGTGCAGAAGTAGGAGTCTTGGCAGACAGGCCATGGGCTCTGGGCTATATAACGCCTACGAGTGCCTGTGACACACAGGCCTTATACATTTCTCAGCGTGACTCATCCCTCTATCCTCCTGCTGTGCGGAGGTTGGGGCAGGCTTCTTCTACATGAGACATGGCAGGGTCCCTGGAACTACACGGATGTGAACAATACCACTAAAGCCCAGACCAGCACCATGGACCATCAGCGTACCACAGATGCCCCAGCCTCGAGAGCCAGGCTCAACTGTCAGTGATTCATTGTGCCAGGTGGTTACTTAGCTGCCAGCACTAAGATGGTTGACATTCCTGCCTCTCAAAGAGTCCTGCTATGGGAAGGCCCTGGGCCCCAGCAAACCGGACTTGTAAGTGCTTACAGGCACTTAAAGTTTTACAAATTTTAATTTATGTTTATGGGCGTGCTGCCTGCATGTGTGTCCGTATACTACATGCATGCATGGTGCCCTAGAAGGCCAGAAGAGGGCATCAGATCCCCTGCAACTAGAGTTACAGATGTTTGTGAGCCACCATGTGGCTGCTGGGCATCAAACCTGGGTCCTGTAGGAGAGTAGCCAGTGCTTTTAACTACTGAGCTATCTCTCTAGCCCCCAAAGATGCTTGTTTGAGAACTACCATGTGGTGTCACAGGCAAAATTAGCCCTACTGTTCTGTGGCCCTGGCTGTTCTTTCATTGAGAGTCATGGAGTCACTGCATTATATTGCCTGGTTGGGATGCCTGCTGGGGGCTGGTTAGCACAGTGGCACTCTGAGTAGGATCCATGCTTCTGAAGCACCTCCCTCCTGTGCCAGTTGCTGGCCCTTGGGACACCCTGGTGGCATGGATATTGTCTCTATGCTTGTGACAATGGGACAGCCCGTCTAGAAGTACACATTCTAATTCACGTGGAGCTCAGATTCCCTGCTCCTTCCAGGTGGCCCAGAGCCATGGGCGACCCTCCTGGAGTTCAGGAAGGTGGCAGTGCCACCCAGCATGCTGCCTGGCTTTAAGGAATGCCTGTTTGTGGACAAACTGCAGGGACCCTGGTGGGCCAGATGTGGCATCGGTGTGTGGAGGGAGGGGCTTGCATTGAGGAGTCTCAGCACCAGGTCAAGGGGTGGAGTGCTGTGTGAGGATGTCCGATGGACGATTATCTAGATAACAGTCTACGGACTGGGCAGGGGCATTCCACTCAGGTCCCTAGAACTTGGGAAGAAAGAAAAGGGTTCTGTTGTCTTTTCTGGGGGCCATGATCGTGACTTCCCAAGCTCAGCTGCCCAGTGTCACAGGGTCTCTGACCTTATAGTTCATTGTTAGATTTTGGAAGTTAAAGAAAAAAAATCAGTTTCCTTTTCAAATTCTTACAGACTGGACTCTTTCTGAGACCACTGCTTTCTGATTACTCTCAGTAAATCCATCCCAAAATCTCAGTGCCTAAATCTAATAGCTTCATTGACTAGCAGTTAGGGCGATGGTCCACCCTGCAGGCTTCTCAAAAGCTGGTGGTGACAGCGGAACGGGAGGGCTGTCACATCGTTTATTGCCCTGGCCTCAGCCCCATGGCTCCTCGTGGCCTGCCCTTTAGAAAGCTAGCTTGTCTCTCTGACCCTACAGATTTGCAGTTATAATTAGACTTCTCCTCGGTTAATTCTGAAATCTTTTTTTGCCCAGATGAGGAAAAGAGTCGGCCTGACATCTTCCATGCACTGAAGATGGGTAAGTGCCTCAGAGAGGAGCTTTGGATTGCAGGGCCCTGACCTCTGCCCCTATCCATGGGCACAGGAATCTCGGAAAGAGATGCAGTTTGGGGTTTTTAACTTTTGTGAGATTATAATTCACTCTTCCCAGGGCAGTGTGAGCCCTGGGGGCCTGTATTTATTAGCGTGTTCTACCCACAGATTCTAGAACATTCTCCCATGCCCCCCACCACTATCTCACAGCTAGAGGTGGAGCTGTACCCTGGCTTCTTTCTCTACTGGCCTCAGTTTTGTTACGACCGAAGGGCTCTTTATGCAGAGTTTCTATGTGTATGAGAGAGAATGTGTCACACACATGCCATGGCACCAGGTGGCAGTCAGAGGTCAGCTTTTAGTGTTGCTCATCTTCCACCTTCCTTCCTTATACCATGAGAGGGGTTTTGTTGATGTTCTGTTTCATGTGCCAGGCCAGGCGGGCTGCGAGCTGCTGGGATTACTGTGTCTGTGCCTCCTTATGGGAGCACTGAGATTACAGATACTCAGGCTACATATGTCTGCCTTTTGTCCAAGTCGGAGATTCGAACTCGGGTCCTCATGCTTGCATGGCAACACTTTTACCCACTGGTCCATCTCCCAAGATCCAGACACCACCTTCAGGCAGCCCTCCTGGATCTCTCCACTCGACATCTAGACCTGTATTTTCCCTCTGCAAGCCTGTGACTCTTTCTCACTCTCTCTGCTCCCTGAGACACAGGAAGTACATCTGTTTATTCACTCCCTGTGACACAGAAAGTACTCTCTGTTGCTCAAGTGCTGGTCTCCATCTGTCATAGACACAGGGATCTAAGTGCCTCTCTCACCCAACTTAGTGGCCCCCATGACCACAGCAGAGGTAGACAGAGCAAATGTTCATCCTGGGAGACAACTGGATGCGTGAGCTTGTGGTGCAGGGCCATGGGTCTCCATGGGTCACCATAGGTCACCTGGACTCCTGCCATTTATAGGAAACTTTCAGCTGGTCAAGGAGATCGCCGATGAAGACCCTAACCACGTGAACCTGGTCAATGGGGATGGGGCAACCCCACTGATGCTGGCGGCTGTCACAGGGCAGCTGCCTCTGGTACAGCTGCTGGTGGAGAAGCACGCAGACATGGACAAGCAGGACAGTGTGCACGGCTGGACGGCCCTCATGCAGGCCACCTACCACGGGTCTGTATCTCCTACTTACTCTGCAACGCCCACCACGTGAGGCCAAGCAAGTGCCCTGGCTGGGGGATGGGATTTTCTGACCTGAGATGCAGCCCAGGGCTATGAGGGTACTGTTGAGGCCTGCAGGAAAGACAGAATGGGTGTGGATGCAGTTCAGCCAACCTCCTGTTGCTGGCCTGACATGGAATTTCCTCGTGGCTGTCGAAACCCACACAGCAGGCGCATCCTAGGCAGAAGGATACATTTCTCAAGTTTGTGTTCAGCTGATCAGTGGGATTGGTTCTTTTGGAATTTTCACATGGCAGTTCAGAGACCTCCATTAAGTGTGCCCTCTGTAATATGAGCAGTGGTCACACCTGCCTGGGCTTTTTATGACCTTAGACACTGATAGTCACCCTTAAAATAATGTGATCCTCCCAGCCAGGCCGGTTATCATCCTCCTGCAGTCCCCTCTGGGGATATCTTGTAGCTCTTTAATGTCCTGGCTCCCCTAAAGGGCTTTCCTCTTACCTGGTTCATCTGGCCACATCACACTCCTGCATTGGCTATCTTATCTGATAAGCTTAAAATCGCTGACTCTGCAAAAGCTTCTGGAAGGAGATCTCTGTAGGTCCTCCCTACAGAGAGGTAGGCATGGTGACTGAGCCCTTTAGGACAAAGGTCCTGGTTTTTATCATCATTAAGGAAGGGGCATTAGGACTGATACTAAACACATTTGCCCCTGAACTGCTGAGCAATAGGACATGATGGGCCAGGAGAACAATGGTGTTTGTCTGTGCCCTGCTTAAACATCTGAGGACTGTGTGCCTGGTTAACATTGCCAGGCTTGTGGTCTGGGAACACAGCCACACTTTTCCTGTCGCTTGGTGGGTTAGCCAATTTTGTGTCACTCTTAACAAAATGCCTGAGGCAGTTAATTTATGAAGAAAAAGGTTTATTTTGGCTCATGGTCTAGAGGTTGCTGTTCAAATTGGAAGGGTCCCAAGGCTTCCAACCTCTGGCGAAAGTATCCATGGCATGGGCAGTGTCTTAGTTAGGGTTTCTGTTTCTGTGAAGACAAACCAACTCTTTTTTTCGAGACAGGGTCTCTGTGTATCCTTGGTTGTCCTGGAACTCACTCTGTAGAGTAGGCTGGCCACAAACTCATAGAGATCTGTCCGCCTCTGCCTCCCAAGTGATGGGGATTAAAGTGAGCACCAGCACCACCTGATCTGACCATGGCAACTCTTACAAAGGAAAACATTTAATGGGGTGGCTTAGGTTCAGGGGTTCAGTCCGTTATCATTATGGTGGGGCATGGTGGCGGTGCAGACAGATGTGGTGCTGGAGAGGAGCTGAGAATTCTACATCTTTGATCTGCAGGCAACAGGAAGTGGTCTGAAACACTGGGCATGGATCAAGCATATATGAGACCTCAAAGCCCACACCCCAGTGACACACTTCCTCCAACAAGGCCATTCCCACTCCAACAAACCACATCTACTAATAGTGCCACTCCCCATGAACTATGGAAACCAATTGCATTCACACTACCACAGGCAGGGAGCAAGTGTCCAGACAAGTGCTCAGTGCAGAGATCAGAATCCCCTTTGGGGCACATCCACGACCAGTAGGCCTCTCTAAGGCTCCACCTCTAACAGAGCAGAGCACCTGCCCATGACCAGACCTTTGCACATGAGCTGTAGGGTGTCAGGACCCACATGAGAATAGGGAGGCTAACTGTCTGCCCCTTTGCTCCCCAGAAACAAGGAAATTGTCAAGTATCTGCTAAATCAAGGGGCCGATGTTGCTCTGCGTGCCAAAAATGGGTACACGGCCTTCGACCTGGTGATGCTGCTGAATGATCCTGGTGAGTAAACCTGCAGGCAGTGTCCATCCTCCCTGCCCTTCCTCGCCTGGGGACCAAACAGTGCCTCCCATAACTGTATGAGCCTGTGTTGATACATTGTAGAGAAACCAGTCTCAAGTGTCAAGGCACACCCCATCCCTTGGGACATCCTCTGCTAACTGCCTTCCAGCACCAGCCGCTGTGGAGTTGCTGGGGAGAGAGGACAAACAAGGGCTTGTAGCTTTGCAGACTATTAGGACCTAGACCCATTCTGTGTTCACAGCCAGAAATGCTGAGTGACTTTGCAGGAAACATAAAGGGCCTTTGACAAAACAAAGTGGAGGAGGACCCCACTCTACTCCGTGTGTGGGGCTGCAGGCCAAGGTCCTGCACTAGTGGGTCCACCTTATTTGCCTCTGGGTTGTCGATGGCCTGCTGCTCCCCTCTGCGCCCCCTCCCCGGCACTCTTCTAAAGCCTGGGGCTTCCAAATAGGGGCTGGGTCTCTGGCATGTCATTATCTTGATTATCCTGGAGGTTCAGTCTAGAGACAGAGGATGTCAGAGGCCTCCTGAGCCATTGACTTTGAACCTGAGCTGGGATCCCAACCCCAAGTTGTAATAATGGAGGCTTTTTTTAAAAAAACTACATTTGCTGTGCGTGCCATGGTGTATGTGTAATCGGGATGACTGGCAGAAGCTAGTTTTCTCTTTCTGCCATGTGGGTTTTCAGGATTGTACTCAGCATGTCAGATTGGTAACAGGTGCCGTTGCCCTCTGGATCATCTCCACACCCTAGTCTCTCTCTCTTTTTTTCTCCTCCAAGACAGGGTCTCACTGTTCAGTCTAGGCTGGCCTTAAACTCAGCCTCCTGACTGGGCATGTGGGCATGTGCCATACCCATTTTTAGTGTTTAGGGACCTTTTTAGGATTACAAACATTTGTGTGTGTGTGTGTGATTGGTTTGCTTACATGTATGTCTATGTAGCACATATGTGCAGTGCCCATGAAGGGCAGATAGTACGTTGGGTCCCCTGGAACTAGAGCTACAGCCTGATATGAACTGCCATGTGGGTTCTGGGAACTAAACCCAGGTCCTCTACAGGGGGAGTAAAAGCTCTTAACTGCTAAGCCATTTTTCCAACCCCTGGGTTTTAAATGGAAATTTTGTTCAAAATTTTACCCAAATACTTGTCTGTTATTGAATGCTTAGAGAGTTGGTTGGTACTTTCTCTGCCTTCCTCATTTACTGCTGCATCCTACAGGGTCTGCAAAGGATGGTCAGGTAGAAGTGGCAGGGGAGTGCAGGTGGTCCCCAGCACAGGACCTCCTCCTGGGGATCTGACCAGTGCGTCCCTCACTGTACATGGATGCTTTCTCTGGGTCAGGAGCTGGGAGTGCTTTCTTCACATTCTTGTCCAATGCTCTTCTAAAAATAAACAAATAAATAACCCAGTTGAGGTCACAATAGCTAAAAGTACATTTAAATTTTTTCTTAAATTTGCATTTATTTTATGCTGAATTTTTTTCTGGTGCCGACAGTGTGCTCCTTTTCAGTGAGGTCATCTCAAGGAGGCAGAGGAGTTCACTTGGGGGTTAAAATGACCATAAGCTTAAGTTTGATAGTGCATCTTTTTTTATTATTTAATTAACATTTTTCATTTATTCTACATACTGATCACAGTTTCCCCTCCCCTGATTCCCATCTGTCCCCCTCTCCTTCCGCTCCCCCTCCTTCATTCAGAAAGGGTCAGGCCTATGGCTTTGAACAAAGCTTGGCACATCAAATTGAAGTAGGACCAAGCTCCTCCCTCTGCATAAAGGCTGGGCGAGGTCATCTAGCTTGGGGAACAGGTTTCCAAAAGCCAGCTAAGTTCCAGGGACAGGTCCTGATCTCACTGCTAGGAGCCTTACAAAGTAACCAAGCTACACAACTGTCACACACATGCAGAGGGCCTACGTCAGTCCCAGGCAGGCTCCCTGACTGTTGGTCCAGAGTCCATGTGCTCCTATGAGCTCAGGTCAGCTGCCTCTCTGGGTTCCCCTGACTTAGGTGCTCAGCTCACCTGGAAATGTTCAGTGACTGGAGAATCAACATCTAAATTTTAAGTTCAGTATCACCCTCTGTGTTTTTCAGCATGTGCAAAGAAAAACCAATGAGCACTGTTTTGGAGGCCACTGATGTAGCTCCCAGCCTTACTGTTTGGCCTGGGCTTTCCCACCAACTCTCCAATTTCACTGCTTGAATGGCACACACTGATTCTTGAAAGACTTCCTCGGGATACTTGGGGCTTTTTAGATGTGTGTACCTCTCATGGTGTGGGCAGTTTCACAGGGATCCAAGTGAACATGAAGATTTGAACCTCTTGGTTTGCATGGTTTTGTAGGTTTTCTGGGTCGACAGACTAGTGAGCCATTTCCATAGGTTGCCGTGGGCTCTTGCAGGAAGTGCCAATGTGGTGTAAAGCCCTCTTAGGTGCATCCTGCGCTCCCTAGGAATCCCCTTGAACTCCTCAAGACATGTTTATGTGCTGGGGGTCAGTGCCACCTCCTTATGAGCCACACAGAGGGACTGTGTAATTTACCTGCCATTACCCAGGGCAGGACAGAGACAGACTAGGAACTACGGTAGTCTGGCTGAGATCCTATGCTTTTCAACACCCAGTCTCCTGATTCTGAGAAGGGCAGGTTCCTCTGAGAACAGCAAATGGACAGGTAAGGAGGTTGAGCTGTGGCCTCAGGGGTTATGCTCCCCCTGGTGCTGCAGGACTGAGTTCTAAGTCTGAATAGGGTTGATTTGGGTCCTTCCAAGGGCCAGGAATATGTATTCACAGGTCAAACACTGTTTTTTTGTGCCCATAGACACTGAACTTGTTCGACTGCTGGCATCCGTGTGCATGCAAGTGAATAAGGACCGAGGCCGGCCCAACCACCGGCCCCAGCTGCCCCACTCAAAGGCCAGGCAACCCTGGAGCATCCCCATGCTGCCGGATGACAAGGGAGGCCTGAAGGTTGGCCTTCCTCTTTGAAAGGGCTAGGGAAGAATTTGGCGAGCAGTGTGATATTTAAGGAAGGGTGCTGTGGTTGATTGGCAGTGCTTGCCTGGCACCTAGGAATGGGGAAGCTGTATGGAGTAGGACCCTTGTCCCTGGGCCTGTTCTTTTGTCCCTTCAGCTACTTCCGTCTCTTCCCTCCCACACAGTCCTGGTGGAGCCGGATGTCCAACAGGTTCCGAAAGCTGAAACTTATGCAGACCCTGCCACGTGGGCTGGCTGCCAACCAACCTTTGCCTTTCTCTGATGAGCCTGAGCTGGCACTGGACTCGACCATGCGGGCACCACCCCAGGACAGGACTAGCCACCCTGGGCCACCGGAAGCAGCCCGTGCGACCAAAGACAGTGGTGAGAATGGCTGCACCTGGGGTAGTTGTCAGCAGAGGCACCAAGGCCCAGGTCCCACCCCCGAACTGCTGACCATAAGATGGTGTGGGGATGAGACACAGGAGCAGTGGCCGGTCTGGAAGACACTAGAATTAGATAGACACCATGCCGAATGTAGTAAAGTGGGGAGCAGTAACCAGCACTGGAGCCCCGTGTTCTGGTTCTTCACTCCCTGCTAAGGGACCAGAGGCCAGGCACTGCCTCTCTTGCCTTTGACGCTCGGTGCCTGCACAGTCCAATGCGATTGGCTTGTGGTGCTATGTCTCGAAATACAATGAGTCCCTGCAGTGAGCTAGTGAGCTACACAGCACTAGGGGCATTCAACAGACTGCATGACCTCACCAGGTTGCTGAAGGATATTTCCACACTGGAAAGAAAATGGATTGGATAAGATCCCTCTGGCAATCAGATTCCATCCTGGGTTGACTCCGTTGGCACCTCTGTTAGAGACAGACCATTGAGTGGGCATGTCACTGTCTGACCCAGCATGGCAGTGGCTTCTGGAGAGTCTGAAAACATCCTCTGAGATGCCTTTAAATGCCTTCCATCTGTTAGTATATTGAACACCAATTGCTATTAAATATTTAAGCCCCCAGGAGAGCTGGATTTCCAGGACATGGGGCCCCCAGTGCCACTCTGCAGGCTGTGGTCACGGAGAGGGGCATTTCAGGAAGCTTTTATTTGTTTTGCAGGTCCTGGGAGCCCAAGAAGAGAGAAGGAAGATGTGTTACTGACAACCATGGTGAGTGGGGTAAGAGAGGCAGTGTTTGGCCTGTGGTCCCTTAGTGGGGAGTGAAGAACAAGAGTACATGGCTCCTTTGGTGGTTACTGCTGCCCCCTCTATTAGCACTTGGCATGGTGGCTGCCAGTCCCTGGCTGGCTGATAGGAGGAGGGGTATGAGTGTTTGCCTCCAAGCTGGCCACAGGTAGATGGATGATCACAATGGGTACCAGTGAATGAAGCCTGGCTCCTAGGGGTCAGAACAGATGCCAGTTCTGAACTTTGATGAGACCTTTTGAGCGGTTGGGACCTCATGTAATCCAAGCTGGTCTTGCACTCACTGTGTAGCCAAGGGTGGCTTAACTTCAGACCTCCCCCCAGCCCCCACACATACCCTGCACCTCTATCTCCTGAGTTCTAGGATTAGGGGAATCCATCATGCCAAGTTACACAGTACTTGGGCCTTGTGTGCTAGGGAAACACGCTTCCAGTGGAGACGCATCCTCAGATCTTGATGGCCAAATCCAAGTCCTGTCCGTGTTATAGGGACTAGAGGGGACAGACTGATGGCCAGCATTTGTCAGGAAGACTCGCCATCCTGGTTAAATGGGCGAGCAGATGAAGGGTGTTTCTAGTCTAGGAGAGGCCTCAGTTTCCTGATCTGTAAGCTTAGATTAATTAGGCTAAGCTAAGAGTATCAAATAGTCTCTGAGGTGATAGGGGTACAAATAAAACAGCAGCTTACTCCGTGGAGCTGGGAACCCAAATTCCTCTATTCCCAGTTCACCGTGCACAACCAGTTAGGCTACCTCATGGTCCAAGACGGCTTTCAGAGCTTTGGCCGTTACAGCCTGTGTTAGGCTTTCTACTGCTAAAACAGAATCTTCTCATTACAACTGAGAAGGAAGAAAGATTTCTGAGGGCTTGTAGCTCTGGGGGTTTCCATCTATGCTCTCTCGGTTCTGTGGCCGAGGCTGTGTGGGGACTCTGAACATCACGGTAAAGGAAAACCATTCATCTCGTGATGTGAGGAAGAGGGCATGGATCCTGCATGTCCCTTCTGCTCATGGCAGAGGGGTTACAGCTTAGTCACGTGGGCACAGCACACTGCAGAAGGCTGGCCCGTGAAGTCTGTTCCAGGTTCCTGTTAAATGCCAATGATGTCCTTGCTGAAGAGATGTGGAAGGTGGATTCCTGCACCACTATAACTTGGGTGATTGTCACCACAGTGGTAGCTTTTAAATGAGATTGTCAGCCTAGTGCTTGGCTCAGAATAAGCACCATGTGACCTTGACTGTGTTATCTCTCCTGTCTTGCTATTGTCGGCTGACAGGCTGGCACTAAAAGTCTCCAGGTTAGAGTACCTTGGCACCAAGATCCCAATTCCAATTCTGGCCAGCAGGGGGAAGTATTGTCAAGGACAGGCAAACCTGAGCTACTTGCCTGCCAAGGGACAGGGTCAGAGCTGCAGAGCAGAGTGGTCCTGGCCCTTGTTTACTCTCTACCTGGCTACCAGGTGTAAGTGTGGCACTCAGGATTATCAAGATCACGCATCCAGAGTGAGCCACGGTGGCGTTTTTTGGTTTTCATCTCTTGTTTGTTTTTCCTAGGCCGTTTTAGCATTTAAGATGGTGGAATCATGTTAATAACAGCAAATACTTCAGCACTTCCTAAACGTTCGTCTCTTTACTCAACCTTCCCAGAGCCGCACAAGAGTGGTGGTATTACAATTTCCACCTAATTTATTAACAATTTACCATGATCTTTTCCATGTCATTAGAACCTTGTTTAGCCACATCATGTTTAATAGCTGTGTGACAGGACAGTCCATCACAGAATGACTTCACCCAAAGCAGACCCATGGGAGTTGGGAGGCGGGGTGGTCTGTAGCTCTTTGTAATTCTAACAGCTCTGCTGAACATCCGTGTACTGCTATCTCCTTCCTAATTATTCCTCAGGCAAAAATTGTGAAAGTCATTGGCTTCCAGAAGGGTTGGAGCAGCTTCACCCAAGGAGTAGAAGTACCCATCTGTGGTGGGCTGGCTGCTGCTAACCCAGTTCCCCCCAGGTAGAAGAAGTTTGTCCATTCCAGAGAGGGTGACACCTGTTCACTGACTGGCAGAGAAACATCTTAGCCAGTGAGGGAAGCCTGTGGGCCTGCCTTCAGCCCGGGCATTCTTCTGCCCCACTGCTTGTGGGCACCAGAGGGGATCGGTGTGCGCACTCAGTGGCCCATGGTGGGTGGCTGCTGGTCCGTGACCCTGCTGGCTCCAGGGTGGATGTTTGCAGCCACTGGTGTAAATATGCCTGCCTGCCTGCCTGCCCTCCCCCAGGCAGGGCTAGCTGTGGGGTGTCTATCCCCATAGAGGACATCTGGCACCGTGTTCAGTCTGTTCTTAATTACCATGAGTGTGGACATGGGAATGGTATTGCAGACGTCCAGCTGTCAGAGCTATGTGGGTTTATACCGACCCCAGCACAGATTCACAGTGTGAAACTAAGTCACAGTTGAAAAAAATGTCAGTGATGGAAGCATTGGCTGGGTGTGGCTGGGCTTGGATCCCTCAGCTTCTGCCCCTTATGCCTTCATTCCAGCCTGGCACATGCAGGTTCTGCAGCACTGCACCCTCCTCCTCCTCCACCCCCGGGCTGCAGGCTTGCCTACATCCTGTCCAGCCTATATCTGGAATGTGCTTTGCTTCCCCACACTGTCCATTGGGCTCAGTTATCTGCCACTGCAGAGTGCCCCGCCCCCCAACTCTAGCGTCTCTTCGTCTCTCTGATTCTCTGTCCCCTGTCCATGCCCTCATCTTGCCACCAGGGTTACTAGGAGGAGAGCCTGTAATGCTCTCCGGACTCCTGTTTCCAGTGGAGAAGTGGGCAGGGGTGCCGTCATCTACAGTGCTGGAACACTGGATCCTTCCTCCCCCACCCTCCCGTGTGGGAGCTTCCTGGGCCCAGCTAATCCTGGCTCATCTTTTTCAGCTAAGGAATGGAGCTCCCTCCCCCCGGCTCCCCAGTGACAAGCTGAAGGCCGTCATCCCACCCTTCCTGCCCCCATCCAGCTTTGAGCTGTGGAACTCGGACAGGTCCCGCACGTGTCACAACGGGAAAGCAGACCCCACGAAAACTGTGCTGCCCCCAAGAGCCAGCAGGGCCCACCCTGTGGGCTGCGTGGGCACAGACACTGTAAGTGATCTAGTTGCTGGGCTGGGACACTGCTCACAGAGATCCAGATGTGTGGCAAGCAGAAGGACCTCAGATTAGGATCCCAGGTCACAGCTGCTCTGTTCTTTAAAGTGAGCCATGTCCTTTAGTCTAGGTAAATCTTACCAAAGAGTTAAACATGTAGAAGGTTAAAATACTGCAAGGGTGGTGTCTGGAACCTCTGTCCTCTCTGGGGAACGCAGTTTGAAGATCTGCGCTAGGAAAGGGAAGTGACTTGGGAAATGACTTTCTATGGCTGCCCTTATGGGGGTGGGTCAAAAATCAGTTTGTGGCTTCTAAGGAACTCTGTAATGTTACTTAGGACTTGACCAAGAGCACATGCCAGAGGGCCACTGTATGCACTCTTGGTGATTCTGTGCTCAGGGCTATGACCAAGAGCACATGCCAGAGGGCCACTTCTGTGCACTCTTGGTGATTCTGTGCTCAGGGCTATGACCAAGAGCACATGCCAGAGGGCCACTGTGTGCACTCTCGGTGATTCTGTGCGCGGAGACTCCTGCCTCTTTGCCCACAGTGGTCTCTAGCCTGGAGCTGCCTACTGTGGCCCTTATCAGCAGGGCCAGGTGGTCTTTCGCTGTGTACACTGTCTACACTGTGGTTACAGAAAGTGGGTAAATCGTAGGTGAGGATTTAGGACAGGCCCTGCTGCTTTGGTGACTGAGTGACTGCATATACCTGGGACTTCCCCTGAATCTGTGTGACAGGACTGTCCCAGGGCTGAGCTCTCAGGTCCTAGTAGAGACAGGGATGCTGGTGTGTTGGGTGTGTGCAGTGAGGTGGGACTGTCAGTCAGCACATCCCCTAAGATCTCTTCCCATGGCTACCCTTTCTGGGAAATGCCCCCAACCCCAGGGGCCTGGTTATCAACACTGATGCTGCATCCCCTCAGCATGGTGTTTACCAACTCCATGAAACATAGAGCCTACAAGGGGTGTCTGAGACCCAGAAGACGAGTGTGTGTTGTGGGGGCTGGGTGGGCAGCCAGGAGGTCCTCCAGGAGCCCCTGGCAGAGGGAGAGAGCAGATGTGAGGCCTCACTGCTCTGTTCACCCTAGGCTGGATGTTTTCTTACCATGGTGTGTGTGCTGCAGTGTATGTGGGTAGGGCTGTGCCCCTGCTGACGCTTAGAGAGGCAATTCTGCCCAGTAACACAACACTTACACAGACTCTTCAGGGCATACCCTGTCCTGTGGCTGCTTTATCTCTTCAGCCCCTGCCTCTGGGGTCTCTGCTTCTTTGGTAAGAATTCCCTTTGTTACAGTGAGGCCTGGGATTATACTTAGGGAGTATCTGGGTGACCCAGGAAGGTTCTTGTTCTATTCTGTTCTGTTCTGCTCTGATTTTGTTTATTTTTATCTTATGTTTAGGAGTGCTTCTAGTATGCCCAGGCCAGGACTGAGGACAGGCCATAGAGGGGGCAGGTCTGAGTGGCCAGCAGGCCATTGAGGATCAACAGAGTGGGTGGTTAGAGTGAGCTTGCACTCACAGTTTGTGATCAGGCTCTGTGGATGTCCAGGGTGCTGGGACAGGAACAGCAGCATGGCAGGAGCCAAGCCTTTGAGACCAAAGGACGAGGTATCGTGTTAAAGAGTGAAGGAGATGGTTGGTGGAGGGCCTGGAGGCATAGGGACTTCCCAGCAGGCAAGGAAGTCTGTGCCACAGCTGTGGAGCAGGTCCTCCTAGAGGGGGAGTGGTCAGAACACTGGCACCTGGTGGAACTGGCCTCCTGGAAGGGAGTCGGAGGATGTATTTCAGGAGATGTTTTAGTTGTCGGGGATGTTTCAGCAGCAGAGGTAGCATGACAGAGGGAAGCTGGACCCAGGTCTTGGATATACTGTGGCTTTCAGTGAGTGGACTCCTTCACACTTCCTGGAGGGCACTGTAGTTGATGAGACCAAAGTCAAGTGGCCAGTGCTGGGCTCAGCCTGAGTTAATGGGTTGTTAGCAGTGGGAGCAAGCTCTTTCCATGGGGGAGGGACCCTGGTGGGCATGGCATGCATGCGCCACTCCACTGCTATGCAGGAAGAAAGGCCCAGCCCTGTTTCCACCTTGCATTTGCAGGCTGCTGGCAGGCCAGTGAAATTCCCCAGCATCTCCCGAAGCCCTACCTCCCCTGCCAGCTCTGGAAGCTTCAACCATTCACCCCATTCCTCAGGAGGTGCCAGTGGCATTGGGGGCATGAGCAGACTGGGTGGGGAGCTGCATAACCGCTCAGGTGAGTAGCCACAGACCACTCAGGGAGATGGCATGGTCCCTGGCCAGGATACCAATTGGCTCTGAGCTCTGTCTACACTCAATACCAGAAATGGCTGCACTTCAGCCCATTTCTTGGTGTGGCTGTAGAACTTTCAATGAACTAACAATTCAGGCTTGCTTTCATTTATTTTTCCGAGATGAAGCTGGATGGAGAAGGAAGAAGTCAAGTCCATAATGTTTTTCTTCTTGTAAAAATGTTATTAAAAATGGAGAAACATGCCAAGGGCTTTCTGGGTGCAAATTTCTTGAAGGCTGAGCCTCAGGGGACTTCTGTTCTACCATCCATCAAACAGACAAGGATACCCAAGTGCCGAGTGGGAAAGAGACATACCCAGACTTACCCAGCAAGCTGGAGGCAAGGAAATGTCAAAGCAGGGGACCCCAGAGTTCTAAGCCACAGTATACTTCCAAGTCCTCCTAAAGATCTTAAGGACTAGCCAAAGCCAGCTCTTTGACAGGGACCCACCGTGGCATGCCACTGCATAAGGCATATATGTATCTAGCAGAAAAAAAACTCGAAGACCAGATGAGCCAAAAGACAAAAAAGGTGGTGGTGGGGTAGGGAGCTTAAGCTGACCCACAAGGGCTCACTCATCACCAACATTTTTGCTGTAACTTTGCAGTGTTTTATTTTGTACATATTATGAATATTTATAGTCAGAATAATTTATTGGACACTGTGCCAGGCATGATGCTGAGCCATTTAAATGGTCCCTGAACAATTTGTTTATTTTATCTTCTGCATATTACAGGTGAGGGAGCCGGGGTTCCAGTGACTCACCTGAGTCTATATGTCTCTGACTTGAACCCAGGCTGCCTGCCGCAGAGCCCTGAGGAGTGGGAGTGGGAGTGTGGGGTTGGGGGGCGTCTTCTGTGTCACCAGTGTTTCAGGAGGATACGGCGTATGTCTGCTGCTGCTCTTCGGTGCTCTCCACCCTCCACTCAGAGCTTGGTGTGGCCGCTTCTGAGTGAACTCTGTCCTATAGTCTTGCTCATGCAAATAATGCCTCCTGAAATTTAAAAAGAATTAATTTATGTTGTGGTATGACTTTGTGTGTGCGTATGTGTGTGTGTGTGTCGTGGGGGGGGAAGAATGGGGGTCAGAGAACAATGTACAGGAGTCTGTTCTCTTCTTCCACCCTATGGGTCCTGGGGATTTCCCTGAAGTCTTTAGGCTTGGCAGGTGCCTCTAGCCAGCAAGTCATCTTGCTGGCCCCCAGGTGGTGCCTCCAGGCCTGTTCACTGGTCTCTGTAGCCTAAACCCCATAGCTGCATCATCAGTTTGCCTTTTAAAAAAGTCAGTGTAGTTAGTTTGTTGCCAACAAGCTTTCTACCACTTTGTTACATCCCACACACCGTCTTCCTCTTTTTACTGTGAGGTTGGCAATCGGTAGCTCATGCAGGCCTTGAACTCGCACTCCTCCTTCTCAGTCCTCCCAGTAGCTTAGGTTAGACCCAACTAGTCAGTCTGCTCCATCTTCCAGTTCCACATGAAGTGCTGCCAGGGGCTCCTGGCAGGGAGTAACCAACAGCAATGCTCGATGAGCTCCTGTTGCCAGTGGCTTCCTGGGAACAGCCCCAGGAAGTGTCCGTGTGTGTCCATCCCAACCCCTCTCCAGGTTGTGGTACATTCAGGGAAGCTGAGAGGGAAAATGGCAATTAGGATTCCATTAGAAGCCGAGCTCTCAGAGTTCTGTGGGGTTAAGGATTTATTCATGCTGGCCCTGGGATGAGCAAAAGCAAGCTGGCTCTTGCGCACCCTGCTTCTCACCGTGACAGCGGCACTCCCCCAGCCCCTTTGAGCCCTTGTATAGAACTCTTCCCAGCCTGAGCCTTGAGCCAGCTCACAATCCACCATGAGGCAGGAAGGATTCTTGCCACGGTGCTCACTCTTGTCTCTGTCTCCTCAGGTGGCAGCGTAGACAGTGTCTTGTCCCAGATCGCTGCTCAGAGGAAAAAGGCAGCTGGATTGTCTGAGCCGAAGCCCAGCCAGCGGTCCAGTCCCGTGGGGCCAGCGCCAGGTTCCAGCCCACCTGAGCTTCCAGTCTCCCTTGTGGGCAGCGGTGGTGGCTCTTCCAGTGGAACTTCCAGCAGCAAGGTGCTTGTTCTCCTGTGACCCACATGTGGAACTGGGGTGTGGAGTTGGAGGGAGCCTCAGGGTACTGCAGTCATGGCCACTCCTAAGCTTCCTGCAGAGGTCTGTATCTGCCCCCTGCAGGCCTGTGTTCACCTCACCTCTTCTTCAGTGGGGATAGGGGTGCGTGCACCTTGCACACACTGTTCACTATTGTGAGCAGAGGGTTAACAGGGCGGGCACAGTGAGCCTAACCCTCAACTCACTGAGCTACATCCCAGCTCTTAGGTTCGTGTCTCAGCAGAAGTGTAAGAAATGTCTGTTTCTGCCCAGCTGTTACTGGCTCCACAACTTTCCCTTATCCCAAGTCTCTCAAAGTAAATCCTCAACATTTAAGTTCCTTTTATAATTTGGTTCCGGAAGTTTCTCCCTAACACATGAACTTATTTCTGTTATGTTCAGAATTATTTATGTGAAGGACCTGTATAATTACGTTTATTTTAGAGTTCAGCTATAGACAGAAAAGTTCCTCCTGATATTTTGATGCATTTTCTTTATCAGACACAGAAAGTTATATAACTAGTGTATTTCTCTTTTCGCATTTTCTACTTGGCTACTCACAGCTACTCATCAAAATAAATATGCTAGCTTAGGGCTTTTGGGATAGTTTTCTCCTTTGTTGTCTAAATGTTCTCTTTTATCCTGATGGTTTTATTAACAGTGTTAAATATCACTTAGCTTTGCTGTTGGAAATAGGCATATACATTGTTAACTGTTACCTCGCATGGCCGTATCTGTCAACTCTAACAACATACAAGTATGTTCTGATGAAAAGAAATCAGCTGTCATGCTCTGTACCCCAGGAGCAGTCATCAGGAGAATGATCCAGTTCCTAGTGTCCTGACACTTGTAGTAACAACTCTCCATCCTGGCCTCCTGCCCTTGACTCCCAGGGTGAGGGCTGGGGAGTCCGTTTCAGCCAGGGCTCTTAGAGACCACTGCCCCACTCAGAGGACACAGAAATGGTCTCCTGTTGCTAGTGAAGAGGTGAAGTGCTTTTCAGTGGCTCCCTTAGGAAGAGGAGAAGTTGGGCTTCAGCACTGGAGCCCCCCAGATCTGGACTCTATACTTTGTTTGAAGCAGGAGGCTCGCTGCTTTGGTGAGGTAGGCATGGGACTGGCTTCTAGCTGGTTCCCTGATCATGGCCAGGGTGAGAGGGAGTCTGCCCCTCCTCCACTATAAAGCTAAGGGTCATGCTTGGAGCATCTATGATCAGTCACAGCTGAATCTGGACCTTGGTCCTGACCCATTATTAGATGTTTTCTTGCTTTTTTGATTTAACTTTTTAGTCACTTGAGGGTTTTCTAGGAATCTTCCTATTACTGATACGTAGCTCCGCTCTGTTGTACTTTTGCTCCCCTTCTGTATGCATGCCAAGGTCTGTTTTATGCCTTGGAGTGTGATCTGCTTTGGTGAGAGTCCCATAGCCACTTAAGAATATTTGTATTCTCTTGCTGTCTCTTTGAATGTGCCTGGTGTGGTTGGCTGGTAGCATGGTTCATGTGCTCTGTATCCTGATTCCCTGACTCCATCAGTTCCCCTAGAGTAGTGGTAACATCTGTAATTACAACGGGGGGGGGCAGTTATTCTCTTTTTAGATCTATCATTTTCTGCCTCACTTACTTTAAAGTTCTACACACATTTATTTGGGATTGTTTTGTTTTTTGTTTGTTTTTGAGGCAGGAACTCATTCTGTAGACCAGACTGACCTCAAACCAAGCGCTTCCCTGATGGAGAACTAGGATGCTGTCACACACTAGGATGCTGTCACACCGAGGGTGCAGTCACACACTAGGGTGCTGTCACACACTAGGATGCTGTCACACCGAGGGTGCTGTCACACTGAGTGTGCTATCACACACTAGGATGCTGTCACACACTAGGATGCTGTCACACACTAGGATGCTGTCACACCGAGGGTGCATATAGCTGATAACCTGTACCATGAGGGAAGAGAAAGCGACAGAATAGGAAGGAAGAACTCAAACTTCCTCTGCCCTTAGGCAGTGTACCCGACGATATAGGAAACTTTAAGGAATCTGTGCAGACGCCCAGGGCTAATAAACCAGTTTAGCAAGCTCAGAATAGGAGGCCAAGGCTGGCCTCAGTCCACAGAATACAAGAGCACTGCAGTTCATAGAATAAAGGGGTAATACATGAGGTCAGTTGCATTTCTTTATACTAATAGTAAACAATTCGGATATTACAAAAAACTCAATTTATTTTGTGTATATGAGCTTTTTGTGTGCATCTGTGTATCTCTGTACCACGTGTGTTTACAGGTACCCACGGGGATCAGAAAAGGATTTGAATACCCTGGAACTGGAGTTACCAATGGGTCTGAGCTACCATGTGGGTGCTGGGAACTGAACCTCTGTGCAAGAGCAACAAGTGCTCTTAACCACCGAGCCATCTCTCCAGCCCCAACAATTAGACTTTTTAATTTGACATTTTATAAGTATCATTTGCATAAGATTATATGAAAATGAAATGTGTTTAAATTTAGTGAAATGTGTAGAATCTGTAGGTTGAAAACTGTGGAGCACTGGTAAATCTAAGGGGCTTAACTCCATGAGAAGATGGGAGGCTCAGTAGTGTTTAGGTACAAACCCTACCCATCCTGGCACCTAAGCCCAGGCTTCCTGATCTTGTTGCTGCTCTGCATTCCAGTCCCAGCTAGACATATTGTTGAGTAGGTACCACTGTGTTCCAAGATACAGCATCCATTCTCATCCTCTCCAGCTACCGGTGATGGCTTCAATTTTTGTTTTATGCCCTGTGCAGAAACTGGACCCCAGCAAACAGCCTCCATCTGGAACTGCCTCTAAAAGCACTTCCCCTACCCTCACACCCTCGCCCTCTCCCAAAGGCCAAGCTGCGGAATCCTCGGTGTCCTCCTCATCCTCCCATAGGCAGTCCAAGAGCAGTGGGGGCTCCAGCAGTGGCACCATCACAGACGAGGGTGAGTCCCCAGAGGTTCCAGTCCACACCTGTTCCTCCACCGCAGTGACCTGGCAGCACAGAACCATGCGGTACCAGCCAAGATCTTACATCTCTTCCCTTCCCTGGTTGTTAGTGCACTCAATGAGATTTGAATATAGGCTGTTGTGCTGATATGCACAGACACCTGTAGAAGGCCCTTCCAAACCCAATTGCTCCGCCTCTCTCTGCACTAGGCAAGTCAGTATCCTACAGCTGCTAGTGGGTGGGGGAGACTCTATTTCAAACCAGCTTAAGAAAAACACATTAATTGGTTCATCTGATGGAGATGTTTGGAGCAAGCTTCAGGTGAGTGTGGACCCAGAGGCTTTGGGAATGCTTACTCCAGATTTTGGCAGACCTCAGTGGGCAGCTTCAAGCTTTTTTTCATCTTCACAACCCAGCTGAAGGAGCAGTAAATACTCTATCAGTGGGTCCAAGCAAAACTCCAGGGGCTCAGGTCACAGAGACCTCCCCACCCGTGAATTCTCAGCACGCAGACGCCACACTGATAGTCACTGCTGAGTGAGTAAAGAAGGAACCCATTCTCCATGACCTTCTTTGAACTCACTACCTCAGGACCTTTGCACCTGCTGCTCACGCTCCCTGGATGCTGCCCAATGCTCTGCCCTCAGATATCTGCATAGCTTGTTCCTTCATTTATTGTCAGATGTCTCTGTTTCCCTCTGTCAAACAGCATCTTGTTCCTTGTCATCCATCCACCCTGTTCTCCTCCCTTCCTGCCTTGGCTGTCAGCCTGTGTTTCCTCTGTTTGGTGTCTCTATCCAGTAAGTCCCTCCTGAGCATGTCCTTGATTTCTTCTAGTCCCAGACACGGCTCTGGGTCCTCTTCTTGCCCTACCTTGTCTGGTGCCCACCTTCATACCCTGATTTAAGTCCTTCTGGCTCTGCCACCCCTGCTTTGGGGAGGTCATGGGCTCCATGTGTGTGAGCCCCCTCCCCCCAACTCATCTGCCACACCTGCCTACTCTGGTGCCATTCTCACACTGGCTGAGGACTCTGGCCTCAGCCACATTGAATGCACGCTCTTGCACTGGCAGCTTTCATTCCCAGTAGCTAGAACTCCCCGCATCTGCTGCTGCCTGCAGCCCCCGGGCCCATCAGCCCAGGTCACCCTGGTCTCCACAGACTGATCTTGGCTTTCTAGAGAGCTAGGGCCTGCCCTAAAGGAGAGTATAGCTGAGCATATCTAGCCTCAGTCACCTGGGGTACAACCCCAAGATATCTTTCTGTGCTAGGGCTCCTTAGGGGCTCATACTAATATCCTTGAGAAGTGCAAGACCCACTCCTGCTGTGTGTTAACAGACTCCAAAATGCACGCGCGGGCGTGTGTGTGTGTGTGTGTGTGTGTGTGTGTGTGTGTGAGAGAGAGAGAGAGAGAGAGAGAGAAAGAGAGAGAGAGAGAGAGAGAGAGTGTTTAATCCCTATCTCTTTTTCACAAAGATGAGCTGACTGGAATACTTAAGAAGTTATCACTAGAGAAGTACCAGCCCATCTTTGAGGAGCAAGAGGTAAGGGTGTTGTTCTTGGGTGTCAACTAAGACTTATCATTAAAACAAAGACTTTGCACGTGTAGTTCCCTCCTGTCTGCCTGTGACTATTGCATCTGAGCCCTTCCCAGTGGCACGGGGCCTGAGTTTGCCCTTGTGATGGAAGTCTGTAACCAAGCACTTTTCTGTACTGAAAGCAAGTTTGTTGTATGGCCTTTGCACAGGCCACATGTGAATCCGAGTTTGGGAACTGTCTAGAAATGGTGTCAAGGGTCATCTGAGTGAACACCTATAAGCACTCCAAAACCACATTTCAAATGGGTGCGGTGAGTCATGTTTGTCATCCCGGCACTCAGATCACTGAGGCAGGAGGATTGGTACAAGTCCCAGATCATCCTGGACTAAAGAGTGAGAGTTTCTGGGGGATGAGAAAGAGAGGGGTGAGGGGCCTAGAGAGAGACATTGAGGTTGAATTCAGAGTGACTGCCACTGGGTGTAGGCTTCCAAACAGGGAATGAAAATGTCCTAAAGCTGGGGTGTAGTTCAGGTGTAGACTGCTCACCTAGCATCCTGAAATCCTAGCTTCATCTCCCAGCAATGCACCTACCAGGTGTGGTTGTGCACCCGACCCCAGCCTCCAGGAAGTGGAGGCAGGAAGTTCAAGGTCAGTCAGCCTGGGATACTTGAGACCATTTCCCTGGAAGGATGGCCTGATGCCAGGTGTGCTAATCCAGATGCATACTTTAAGCACAGCTGTATTTGGTGAATTGTAGAGCAGGTGGGTTATACAACAATCAAATTTTAAAGTTCACTGTATTCGCCCAATAAAACCCCCCCGCAGGCCGCCAGCCCTGGGCTGTGGTCACTGGTGTAGGAGTCTGCTGGCAGCTTGGCACATGACAGCTGTCTTGAGTACTGTCACTCATGATCCCCCACCAAACCTGAGACGCGGGGAAAGCTCCAGACACAGATGTGTGTGCAGCCTTCTTCCTCGGTTTTCCTCCTGTCCTGTCCTTTCTGTCTCCTTGGCCTTTGGGACTCCCACAGAGGTTTCCTCATTTCCAAGAACCGTCTCCTGATTCCTGGCTGCTGCCTGCTCTGCTTTGACGTGTCCATAGATTGTCTCAGAATGTACCTCGCTTCTGATTCATGAGGTGTGTGACCCTCACCCATCCACCACACCCACACTCTGTGTGCAGGGTCCGGTGCACAGGACTGGGTTTGTTGGGTATGGGAGCATGTTCCTGGCCCCTGGGTTTCAGGCTGCTGCTGTCCCACATGTGGGGTGGTGGGATGCCTTTACCTGGGCCACTTTGACCATCTCTCAACCCCAATTTCCTGGAGCAGAAGTCTGTTAGCTTTTTCTCCTATAGCAGGGCCATCTCTTCAGCACCCAGGTGGGCCGGGAAGGCGGGCAGCATGTCACCTGCACAGACAAGGGGTGCAGTTGCACATGGCCCTGCTGGTGTCTCTGCCTCAGTCCCCCATAGCCTTTCTCTCATCTCCTGCCCCTGCTTATCTCTCACTCTGCCTCTCCCCAGTGTGTACCTCTCTTGTCCTGTGGAGGGGAGGGTGTGCTGACTGCTCCCATGCAGCCTGTTTGCTGTGCAGGGTCCAGTATTGCTGCATATGGCCACATGGGGATTCCCTCCTAGTGGCAGAACGTTGAGTCCTTCAGATCCCTGTCCCCAAGATGTCACAATCTTCCCACAATGCCTCTGTTGGAAAGCCAAGGCTGTGAACAGTTAGCCATCTTTAAGAGTCAGAGCGGACCTGGAAGTAGTTCATAGAGCTAAGGCTCAGCAGCCCTCCTGTGGCACATGTGCAGTAGGGGGAGTGTCCCACAGAGTGTCCCTTCTCTCTCCAGGTGGACATGGAAGCCTTCCTCACTCTCACTGATGGCGACCTGCAGGAGCTGGGTATTAAGACGGATGGTTCCCGGCAGCAGATTCTGGCCGCCATCTCCGAGTTGAATGCAGGCAAGGTACTGTGTTCTAGCTTCCTAGCTGCCTTGTTCAAATGCCGAAGAGCACCAGGATCCCCATGATGGTCCCTCTGTGTCTCCTCTGGCAGGTGACAGAGGCGGCCTACTTGCACACTTCTCAGGACTGAGAGCCCACTATCTCCCCATGCAGCCTGTTTTTGCAGATGCCTCTCCCTGCAATTTACATATGTATTTCCTTATGTGGTTTCAACCGTGAGGGATGGGTATTATGTTTGACAACCCTGGGATCAGACTAGCTGTGGATGGGATCTTGGGACATGGCATTCCTTCCTGGGCCTCTCTGCCCTGTCCTGTCCATAGTATCAGGTCTAGGGCTGTTGCATGCAATAAGGTTCCTAACAGAGCCTCCCTGCTTCCCTGCAGAGTCTCATGGTGGGACCCTACCTACTGAGCTACTATCCTTGCACCACTTACAGATGAGGAATCTGAGGCAGAGAGGCAAATGGGACAGCTGGGATTTGAACCTGGGTTATTGGGTTTTAGTTCATTTTTAATTGTGTGTGTGTGTGTCTGTTGCTGCTTCTCAAACTGGGCACTGGAAGAGGGGATCTCCTAGGGCTGAGGAAACAGATACCTCCGCCTTTCCCCACATCAAAATTGGGGACTAGGGCTTTGTTGTGAGGATCCCATTGATTTCCTGAAGTTGTGCAAGTGAGAAGCCCTCCCCATGAGCCAGGTGGGACCCTCTAGTCATACCTCAGCTAGAGACAAGACCCCTGCCCTAGGGTCTCCTTTCAGCAGCCGTCATTATGGGCGCTGGGAGCTTCTGACTTGGTCTGACTCAGCCCTGTCACGAGGTATTCGTTTCCCTCCAGAGAAGTCGGGGTTTTCCAAGTGTACACTGAGCCTCAGCCACAGTCAGTTGATGAACAGCCACAGATCTAATAGGACCTCTGTGTGTGCTTCTGTTCCGTCCACAGGGGCGTGAGAGGCAGATTCTACAGGAAACCATTCACAACTTCCACTCTTCCTTTGAGAGCAGCGCCAGCAACACCAGGGCCCCTGGCAACAGTCCCTGTACGTGAGCCTCTTTGCTGTGACCATCAGTGTGAGCACCCCTGCACACAGCCGGGGCCCAAGCTACTGCCCCACACTGCCACTTTACATAATGGCCCATTCACTGTCCCCTCCACCAGAACAGCTCTGGTGATACTTGTCCTATAGGTAGAGAGACTGAGGATTCCTGTGTGTAGAGACTGAGTCTCTCCCAACATTCCATTAGTGTGCTACTGGTTGGTAGTGGGGTTCACACAGTGACTCGGGCACCCCCACTACCCCTGGTGACTTACCATCCTCAGGAGTTTTCAAGTCTTTGCTTCTGGCAGACAGAAGGGAGAATGGAAGTGACAGACCCAGCTTCTTCCTAAATGCCTTTGCTGGTGCTTCATTGGCCCTCAGTCATCACATGGCTCTATCTGGGTGCAAAGCAGGCTGGGAAATGTATTTCCTGCAGTGGCTTAAGCAACACTAACCACAGATAGGGGAGAGAGGTGGAAGGTAAGCCCTGCCTGCTACATCTTGCTGTAAAACCTCCTCCTGTAGCTGGGGATGAGGCTTAGTTGGTAGAGTACTTGCCTAGCATGAAGACCCAGGTTCAATCCCCAGCGCCACATAAATGATTTGGTGCTGTGTGCCTATAATCTTAGCACTCATGGAGGTGAAGGCAGGAAGATCAGAAGTTCGAAGTTCATTGGCTACGTAGTGAATTTTTGACCAGCCTTGGATACATGAAACCATTTGTTACAGAACAACAACTTCTAACTCATTCCTGGTAGTCCCAGTCATCCAGTCATGGCCTTTCTTGGTGTCCCTACATATGCACATGGTTCTTCTGCGCTGTGTACTTCACTACGATATCTCTTCACTGCAGCTGCTGCACAGAAGCAGCAAATGTCAGGCATACAGAATGCTTTCCTCTGTTGGAAAGCCTGGAGACCCACTGTGTGGGTCCCTCCTCCTTTGTGGCCTTTGCCTTCCGTACCTACAGGGTAGAGAGCTGGGGAAATGAGGCTCTGGGCCCCATGATGCCCTCCAGAGCCAGGTATGACTTTCTGCACATAGCCGGAGACTGAGGCACTGTCTCAGGCTTTGGGGCTTCAATCCCAGCACTTGGGAGGCAGAGGCAGACAGATCTCTGTGAGTTCAAGGCCAGCCTGATCTACAGAACAAGTTCCAGAGCAGGCAGGACTATGTAGAGAAATCCTGTCTCAAAAAACCGAGAGAGAGAGAGAGAG
>LOJH01002085.1:32625-44682 GCA_001685095.1 Ellobius talpinus
GGGGGGGGAGAGAGAATAGGACTTTTGGGGGCTCAGTAGAAACTTTGGGGTTTCTTTTCTACCTTATTAATGCTGTGACCCTCAAAAGTCAATTGGCCCTATATATTCTCTACTGTGTCATATTAAGGGCGAGACTGGCTTTTCAGATCCACTCTTTCTATTTTATACTGGGTGCTGGGCATAAGAGAGAAGCTGGAGATGTCTGGAGAATCTTGATGGGAAAACTGAGCAGGGAGGCCCAGTCTCAGGAACAGCAGGAAAGAGTAGGCTCTGTGCTGTGGACTTGGGGCTAGGGCCAGGGCCGGCCACACAACTGGCCATGGGTGTGGTAAGAGAGGTACTTGAGCCTGTGCATCTCAAGATTTGGTCCACAGGAGGCGCCTCACAGACAGGGGTTCTCTTGAAATTCAGATCTTTTCTATGAGCTGTGCTTGGCCATCTCTTACGTGTCCCTCCATACTGGCTGTTAGAGGCCTTGGCCACCACGTTGGCCAGAGACTCATGTTTTCCTCTGATGGCCGGGTGGATCCAGTAGGTGTCTTGTTCCTCCCATCCCCTGCTCACTAAAACTGTTAGTAGACAGGAAGGTTCCTGTCTGCTAACTACCCTCTAAGGCAGTAGTTCTCAACCTTCCGAATGTGTGTCCCTTTAATACAGATCCATAAAATTATTCTGTTGCTACTTCACAACTGTAATTTTCTACTGTTATAAATTGTAATAATGTAAATATTTTTAGAGATAGAGGTTTGGCAAAAGGGTTGCTACCCACAGGTTGAGAACCACTGCTTTAAGTAGACATGCTCACTAAGTACGTGTTATGTGCCCAAGCTTCTTGGCATGGTCATTTGCCCTCCACACTGATTAATGTCACACTGTACATGAGGAAGTAGACCCAGGAGGCAGAAAGCAGCCCTCCAGTTGCTTGGCCCTGAAGTAGCAGTGCTGAGTGTGTCAGAGCGGGTAGCCAACATGTCCAGGCCCTCTCCGTCCTGTCCACCTCTGGAGTTAGATGCAGTAGTGCTACTTGCTGCGGTGACCAGTGTCCTCAGAGGTGACCCCTGGCTGAGGTTCAAATTCCCAGCATTTGAGTCTGAGGCTATGGGTGTTCTGCCTGCTCTTACCCCATCTTGCATGCCTACATGATCAGCATGGCTCTCAGGTGGGTACCTGTGAGACAGGTGTGCTAGAGCTGGCTTCTATAGGACAGGCCTCCTGGACCTCACCTGAGGGCTGGACAGCGGGGCTGGTGTGAGACAGACAGACAGGCTCTGGGTGACGCCATTCTTACCTTTCCTGCACTCAGATGGTTCTGAGCCCCTTCCTCCCATGCAGCATGCTGATTGTCAAGAGTCCTAGCATCCTTTCTGAGCTGTCACCATCTCTTCTGGGGACCCTTCTCTGCTCATGGTTGTTCCCAGCCCTCCAAATGACTTCCAGTAATTCCCAGAATGCACTACTTGGAACACTAGTCCCACGAAATGTTAGGTTTTGATGGGAGGGTTTGTGGAAGTTGGGTCAGGTTCTCTATCAGGAAGGTTTGGCAAACACCACTAGTCACAGATGTGAGATTGTCCTTGCAGTGAGGCACCTCAATACCTTCATTGTGCTGGGATGCTTCATGAGCCACAGAGATGGTGCCATTTCTCATGGTGGCTTTTAAGGTCTTCTTAAAAGACCAGGGTCCCTTGAACACCACTGAGAAAGCCCTGATTCATCTGGAACAGTGACAAGACAGCTGCAAGCTACTAGGAGCACTGAGTCTGAGCCAGGCTGGAGTCCTCAGGAATCACCACCTCTGTTCTCAGCCCTGCAGGAGTGGCCTGCTTGTCTGTAGGACATCAGGGTAAGGGAGTTCCCTGACTCAGATGGCAGGAACCCTGCTCAGTGGGCTTCTTGTCCACTGCACAGTGGGAGGTGTTGCTGCCCAGCATCCTGCTGGAATGTTCTGGCCACCTCTTTCTAACCCACACCATTCCAAGAAGGCCGGCAGAATTTGTAAGAACAAAGTTTCCTTTTTTATCCTTTCGTTCTTGGGACATTGATTGAGCATCTGCTCCACACCAGACCCACTTGGCTCTGAGACCACAGAAGGACTCATATGGCCCCTGATCAGCCAGCCAGTGGGAAGAGCCATGTCGGGATGTATGTTAACGTGTGTGGTGAGCCAAGCACTCAGTCATTAGTGAGATCGGCTCCACCTGGGTGGTCCTTAGGGCACAGTCGGGGATGGGGGAGTGGGGTAAGTGGCAGCAGGTACCCTCATTGGATTATGTCCAGGGAATATGTCCGCTATGTCACCGTCATCTGACATCCCTTTTTTAAGTGAGCGGAAGCACTAGAAAGAAACCACGCGTGGAGCGGGCCCAGCCCTAGCTTAGCTACTGTTCCCTAAGCAATGCACAGGATGCTGCTTCATCTCCCAGACCTCAGTTTTCCTTTTGACATTACCAGGGAACCAGCTGTCCCAAGGTGCCAAAATCAGATGGAGACCAGAAATCCCCTTTTGCCCTGGAACTGTATAGATGGTAGGAATCTCAAAAATGGTTGCATGTTTTAAATCTGTTCCTTCCCCGTCTCCCTCTTTCTTCCATCTGTCCATCTACGACGATATAAGTCATGGCCGGATGGGTAAAGCCAGAAGAAGCAGTGTCTAGCAAGAGGGAGCTGTGGTTGTGATGGCTCTGCTGGCATCGGAGCCCTGGGATATTGAGGGATGAGCAGAGAATCGTTGCCCTTCTCTTGCCTGGATTATTTCTTCACTGGAACTCACAGCAAGTGGACAGAGGCTGGCTGATGCAGTGTACAAGGGCCCGGGAAGCCCCTCTCTTGCTAATGCTTTGGAGAGGCTAAGATGGAGGCCACATGGCTGCAGATGTAAACCCTAACCTCTACATGCAAGTAGGTGCTACCCTTCAAGGCCTGGGACCCTTCCAGGAAAGATGCTACACACAGCTGAAATCCTGCAGAAGGTGTGGTGCAGCACCCCACGCTGTCCTTGTTCGTTTTAAGCAATCACCAGCAGGTCCTGTTCAACATGTGAGGACACGTAATGCTGTCCCTAATGAAGCTGGGGCCAAATTCTGCAGGATGCCATGGAGAGACAGCCAAGACACTGCGAGTGTCACACTCGCTTTCCAGTTGCTTCCAGCGGATTAGCCAGGCTCCGCCTGCTCTTTGGGCGCTGCTCTCCAAGAGCAGACTTGGACACATGTGGTTGCAGCCCAATGGGAGCACACATGGACAGTGAGGTGAAGGTGCAGGAGGGAGATGTGGATGAAGAGCCACACAAGAGAGCACCAAGCCTACTTCACTGTCTTCAGCTCCTCCAGGGCACCTCAGAGCAGGGTCCTGCTTCCTGTGGGAGCCCTCCCCCCAAGACCAATAGACACAGCTCCAGGCATCTTCAGGATATCCTGGTGGCAGGGCTGGGGTTTGACTTTGTCCCAAGCCACACTAGGGTGTCTGCACCCAATGGTCAGAGATGGTGGTGCCATTTTGTTTCAGCCCTGCAGTTGGTTCCCGTTTTCTTCACATCAGACATACATTATTTCCACATAAAGACTTGATTCTTGGAAAGACTTTTGATTGCCAAACTGCATATATTAAAAATGGGGAATGTGTCCCCTGTCTTTGGGCTCTTCAGGGCACAGCATGCAGTGGGGGTCCCTCCTATGCCTCTGTAACATGCTGCAGGGTGTTTCTGTGTACCTCCTTACCCATCTCCACAGTAACCCTTTGAGGCAGCTGGAACCTTTAATTCCTGTCAGTTTGGGGACTGTTGACACACTGATAGTAACTGGCTTTGTGAAGGTCAAACCCAGCTAATGAGGGACACTCGTTTGAATGCAGGTCTCACCTCAGAGTCCGTCTTCCTGCTGTCTGGCTGCCTGTCAGCAATGAGTAACCCAGCCAGCAACCAAACAAATGATACTTTGTCATTTCCTCCTTGGAGTTTGTTTACAGTGGGGAGGGGGTACAAAGTACTATAAATAGCTTGGAAGGCTCTCCTTGTTTCTGTAAAGAATTGTGCCTCAGCCACCTGGAGCACAGGCAAACAGAAGGTGGTGTCTAGGTGTGTGGAGACAGGGGAGCCTATGGACAGGCCAATTCCGCATGAGGAAGAACACTCAGAGACCAGCGCTGCCAGGAGGGAGCTTCCCCCAGAGGGGCACAGAGGTTCCTTGTGTGCTGAGCTAGCTAGAGGGGAATTCAGACTAGAGGGGTATGGACTGGCAGGTGACTGCCAATGCCAGTAGCAGGTAGAAGTGACAGGAATGGGTGCCCAATCGCAAGTTACCCTGACACCAGGTCTCCAGTGGACGTGTCAGCCTTGACCCTAATAAGTTCCCCCTGCGCTGGGAAGAGGGCACAGTGATGGTAGCTTCAGTTTTACTTCTGAAATCCAAATCTAAAAAACACTCTCCTGGGGCCCTTTTCAGGCCTTATTTTATCCCATAACCATGAAAAAGTAGGAAGCAGGAGAGACCCTTCAATAAGTAAAACATAGAATGCCCACCCAGTCAGGCTGGAGTGAAGCTCAGTGGTAGAGTGCTTGCCTCTAGGTTTGCAAGACCCTGGTATGGAGCCCAGAACCGGAAGGTGTAATCACAGTGTATATCTATCCCAGAAGTTCCTTCCTCAGCATATTTCCAAAGGGATTGTAAATCATGTTCCAACGTGACCTCACCATCACAGAAGTGTGGAGGTGGCAGTGCCCGGGTCTTGGTTTCTTCTGTTGCTGCCGACAAAAGTGTCTTGAGGAGGAAAGGGTTCATTTGGCTCACTGTTCCACATTACAGTACACCATGGCAAGGGAGTCCTGGAGGCTGGAGCTTGAGGGAGGTGGTTGCATCTGTAGTCGGCAGAGCCAGGGACATGTGCCCAGCTCTCCTTTTCTCTGTCCAAGGCCAAACTCATGAAACAGTGCCACCCACGTTCAGCGTGTGGAACACAATAAAAACTCAGAGACAGATACTGGGGTTCAGCCTGAAGGTAAGAAAAGCAAAGAAGCCAGCCGAAAATGATGATCCTGCCTCTGGGAAACCTCAGAGTGTGACTGAGACAGAGAGCTCCTCTCTAGCTCTGGGATTAAGGGTGTTTACCACTACCATCTGGTTTCTATGGCAAGTTAGTGTGGCTACTGGGATTAACGGTGTGTGTCACCACTGCCTGGTTTGTAAGGTTGATCAGTACAGCTATTTTACTCTCTGATCTTTAGGCAAGCTTTATTTGTTAAAATACAAATGAAATACTACTACAAGCGTAGATCTTCCCACCTCAGGAACCTAAGAAAATGCCTCACAAGCGTGCCCACGGGCCAACCTAATCTATAGGCAGTCCTTCCTGGAGACAGGTGATTGTAGATTCTGTCAAGTTGGCAGTAACCACGATACCAGGTGTCCACCAATGTGTGTGGTCTGCCTATAGGAAGGAATGTTACTCAGTTGGCACATGCCTTGACCAGGATGAACCTGAGACTGGCCCTAAGGGAAAACCCAGATGGGAGACCACAGTGTCTCCACAGTGACAGATCCACAGAGGTGGAAATCATGTCGGTGGTGGGTCAGGCTGGAGTGGGAGCGGAGAGTGACTGCTGGCAGGGAGGGTTTTCCTTCGGGGCTATATGTGCACAGTGGCGTGGCTCTGCTGTTGCATTCTAGACCTGGGCGGTGCCGGGTGAGCTTTGCTTGCAGCTTCAGTTACCAGACATAGGAGACAGGAGGGGAGGTTGTGGGATGCTCATGACCTTTTACCCAGTGGCCTTCCACCCTTGGAGTAGGTCTCGTTCACCTCTGCTCTGCCCTTTGAGAGATCGGTACCTGATCTGCGCTGCTTTCATAGACCCAGGCCCACTGTTTAGAAGGGCCTAGATATACTGAGACTCCAGGCCATTGTCCCCGAAGCCCTGCACAGCAAATGCTTCAGAACGGGCTAATCAGCTCCCTTCCTGAGGTGAGACCATCCCCTGGGGTAGAGTCACCACACTCTGCACCCTCTCGTTTCTCCAGTTCTCAGCAAATTGGCTTGCGGCTCATTCGGCAGAGCAATTGTCTTTGCTCATCGGCAGATGAATGTGAGGCTCAGAGCTTGTCACATGCATGGTCACCCACTCCTTCAGGATCTGCTCAGCCACTGAGGCCCCGCCTGAGGACTCCGTAGCCCCTCACATGCTTCTCAGTCCCCTTTGTTCCTCTCTTGCCACCCAGTCCCACTGTCCTGTCTACAAGTGTCCATTCAAACGCTGGAGGCCAGTGTCTTGATTAGGGTCACTATTGTGATGAAACACCGTGACCAAAGAAACCTGGGGAGGAAAGGGTTTGTTTAGCCTACACTTCCACATTGTAGTCACTGAGAATGTCAGCAGGAACCTGGAGGTAGAAGCTGATGCAGGGGTCATGGAGAGTGTTGCTTACTGGCTTGTTCCTCAAGGCTTGCCCAGCCTGCTTTCTTGCTCACCAGCCCAGGGATGGCACCATCAATCACTAATTAAGAAAATGCCTTACAGGATCGTCTGCTTACAGCCCAGTCTTCTGGAGGCCTTTTCTCAACTGAGGTTTCCTCCTCCCAGATAACTATAGCTGGGTCAAGTTGACATAAAGCCAGACTGCACAGCCATTTACACTGGTGTAGTCTGCCTCCTGGAACCCACATAGAATAAGGGGGTTAGGGCCACACAGCATGGGGAACCAGCGGTAAGGGCCCACCGTTGGAGAGCTTTGTGAATGAACTACTGGGCAAGCCGACTTCACTGTGTCCTTAGGGATCATGGGAACTGGGAAGCAAGCTCATCTGCTGAGGACCTAGCATCGTCAGAGAGGATTGTCAGAGAGGCACTGGGGAAGCCCCAGGAGCCAAGCCAAGTCCTTGCCTTGCTTGTCATCCTTTAGAATAATGGCTGTCCTGGCTCAAGGGGCAGGTGTGACGCTTAACTGGCAGCCTGAGGGCTTGTCACCAGGAAAGCACTCCCAGGCACCAGAGCTCCTGGTCATTTTTTTCCTGTCTGTCGTGTAGGGGTCAAGCCACATGAACTGCTCATCAGCCACTTGGCACTGCCACATTAACCACCACAGAGTTGGGGACAGGCAAAAGAGCTGGTTATGGGGATGTACCAGCCAGACTGATTGCAAGAATGAATGGAAAATATTTGTTAATTGGATAGCAATTAACTTAATGCACATAATTCAGTTTGCAAAACCGCAGTCATACAGAATACAGGGCAAAGAAAACTGGCAGAAAGAGCAACACCAGGTGCCGGCTGTCAGTTCCACTTCGATCCCCCTTCTGTCATGAGCTTACATGTGTCCATTGGCATTCCTGAGGAAGGATGACTTTTAAAAAATAATTTTTGTTTCTAAAGCTTTGGCCAAGTCATTATCAATGAGCGTAATTTTGTCATGCGAGATACGGCCTGTTGACATCTTTCTGTGCTCTACTGAGTATCCCAAGGTCAGGCACAGTTATGCCAAAACCCCATTGGGTACCAGGATGGGCAGGACCTAGGCAGCAGCCTCAGGAGCCCTTCTAACAATCTTATACCTGAAGGCATCCTCCACACCAGCTCCTGCCCACACGCCTAGAGCCTGAAGCTTCTGGAGTTTTCTACAGATATGACCATGCCTCTCTGCACAATGAACCATTCAGAAAACTCACACAATGCTACATAAGCTACAGTCCTGCACTTAAAGCAGGGTCTACTAGCCGAGGTCATTCATAAGCGAAATCCCTACATCCCTCAAGGATGTGCATCATGAGAAGTTAAGTTCTATGCTGCCCTTATCACAGCAAGCAAGCATTGTATGCTGCTACCTCTCACAGACATGCCCAACCTGCGGCCTGCAAGCTGTGTGCATTGCATAGCTGTGTGGCCCAACACATCTGTAGATGACAATATCATGCTGCATTGTCAAAATGTTGGACACCCCACGGGGTGGGGGGAGAGGTCAGGCCGTGGTGGCATATGCCTTTAATCCCAGCACTCGGTAGGTAGAGGCAGGTGGAGTTTGAGGCTGGCTTGGTCTACAGAGTGAGTTCCAGGACAGCCTCCAAAGCTACACAGAGAAACCGTGTCTTGAAAAAACACAAAAAAGGTTGGACACCTGTCAGACTTGCATGAATCAGGTTCCACAAGCAAAATAATCCACCCAGTGTCTTGTGGGTAATCAGGTTGATCTTAGATGTCCTTCAAATACAGTAGGCATATACTGTGTCTATATATGCATTTATTCATATGTAATCTCCCACCCTTTCAGAGGCATCATTATTACCAGTTTGCAGATAAAGTGAAGTTCAGAGAAATTAACTTGGTAAAGATGCCACATCTTGATTTTAGCCCAGCTTACAAAGGAAATCGACCACTTAGGAATTGAGGAACCATAAGCACAGCAGAGAGTGTGCTAGAGGATGCTCATCCTACCAAGGGTCCAGAGACATCAGACCTGGTTGGAGTCCTGCTGATGGCAGCGAAGGTAAATGGAGCCTGTCTCTGGAGCCTTGGTTTCCCTGAGCAAAGCAGAGGGACAGCAGATGCTCCGTGGCAAGGCTGCAGTGAGGAGTGAGGTCATAAACAGAGCGTGGTGTCACTGTGAAGTGCAGCACAACACACTAGCTAACAGCTTTATTCTCCTGGGCCCCTGACTATGGTGGAAGAGGAAGAAGCTTGGAGAATGAGGAAGTTGCAGTAGGTGGAACTTCAGGGTTGCCATAGGAACCAAAACTCCCAGGCTGATCAAGGCAGGAAATACCATCTGGCTTTAAACACCAAAAAAGCCTCCACTCACATCGGACTTCTTTCTGTAAACAGCAAAATTAACAGCATCCTTGGCTACCATGTCAGCCCAGAGCGGGCAGGAGATGGCTTGTCATTCACTTGCTGTTCATGGTCAGATCTAGACAGAACCCCTCAGGAGATTCGTATTCACCAGCCAGAAACTAAGTCACTCAGTAACCCTGAGCTAAAATGGGAGAAAAACCTCCATCTCAACCCCAACCCTTTCCCAGGCTTTGCAAACCTGATGCAAGAGTAAAAGTGGTACCCAGGGTCAGCTGTGAGGAGAACAAGGGTCTGAGTAACCCCAGCGCTGTCATAGTGTTGAGGAAGCATAGGGTAGCACCCACCCGAGATCACACAGCAAGTCAATGACAAGAGAAAGTCACATTTTCAATGATTTCACTCTGACTTTTCCTTACCACACCTGCCTTTGCTACTGCTCCAGCCTTGCAGTTTGCTCCTTGGGAAACACTAGGCTTGGGACTTCTCAGGCAACCCCGTAGGCTCTCAGCAGGCTCTCAGTCTACATCTCCCAGGGGTCCAGCAAGGGGAAAGCCAGTCCATCGCTGGTGTCTTTGTGATGTGCACCTGCTAAAACAACAGGGATGCAGTCTCTAAACAATAGGGCTGTGTCCTTAAAGGACTCAGAGTCTAGGGGAGCGTGCTCTTTTATGACAACCCCACAGGCTGAGCACTTATAGAGATGGTGACTTTTATTACAGGGACTGCCAGAAGAGAGCACACCTGGGAGTGTGGACTCAGGGTGGCTGGGTGTGCTGTGCAGCCTTGCTCGCTCTCTTTGAGCCTGCTTTCTACATCACAAGACAATGTTGTGGAGTGTCTCAGGCACCTGCCTTCCAATCTGAAGTGCTCGGATCTGAGAACCTGTTGCTCCTGGAATCACCTGATTCCTTGTTCACCCAGTGACACCAACCAGAGTTTAAAGGCATCAGACCTGGGCTCTTTAGTCCTTCACTGACTGGGCTCTAGAAGTTTCCTGGGAGTGAGTCTTAGAGGAAAATGGCCTCTATGCTCTCTCAAACTAAGGGACAACCTGAGATCAGGATGCTCAAGCAACTCTAGACCCTTTACACAGAGGGTGACTGTGGCTGAGCCCTTGACTGTGTTTGCCCAAAGTCACCCACTATATATTCTGACTCCCAGCCTGTGCCTGAACACTTATCCACAGGGCCATAGGCAGCTTCATTACCGCGCTCAGGGAAGGCTCCTTCTGCAGCGACACCTTCCTCACTTGTCATGGGAAGTCACGACTCCCAGGGCTTTCACTTTACCAGCTCTGGGAACAACAGGTCTTTCCAGCCTCTGCACCTGCTTGGAGCTATAGGAACTACCTCCCAGGAGGCTGCAAGCTTCAGCAGCCAGATGGGGGATCCCTGGGGCTGCTAGCTCTCTGAGCACTGCCTAAGCCATGGGGGAGGAAAGACCTGGAAAATACCATGTGTGACTGCTGCTCATCTGGGTCCCAGGGCAAGAGAATGGTGGGGAGAATGGGGAGCAACAGCCTGAGAACACAAGGAAGACCAGGGAGAGGTGGCGAGCCCTCCAATCAATGGCTCCATGATTCAACTCAACCAGGAGAAAGGATGGTCACCCTACCTGATAGTGACTACATCATTTTGGAACCTCTAAGTCTCAATAGTGTTGCCCATAAAGTGAGGAGAGTAAGTCCCTCCTGTTGTGGTGATGGGGTAATTAAGTGAGAAAAGATATCCCTGGTACATCCCACACAGCAGGTGCTTCACAATCTGTAAAGACCTAACATGGTGGTGCCCTGGATGCCTGTAATCCTAGCCCTAAGGAGATGGAGGCATGAGGACCACCATGTGGAGGCCATCCTGGATTATATAGCTACACTCTGTCTCAGAACAAAAGGCTCCTTAACTAGGTATGGTGATGCAGGCCTGTAATGCTAGCAATTGGAAAGCTGAGGCAGGAGGATCACAAGGTCATAGCCAGCCTGGGCTACAACAGGTCAATCTTTAAGGGCTGGGGAGCCCTTCAGTTGTACCCACATCTCAGTGTCCTCAGGGAAGGCGCCCACACTGCAGGTCAGGGGACAGGGCACCTTAAGCAGATGGGGTGCTGTATACAGATTCCCCTCGGCTTTCTGTCACACTGGCATGTGTCTGACCCCCATATTCGGATGGCCTCTACAGCTGTGAAATGGGTCACATTCTGAACCTTTAGACAGTTTGCAGGGCTGAAAATGAACTGGAGGTGTGCACACGCCCTGAAACAGGACACCTGAGGGGTGGGAGCGAATGTGCCCACTCCCAGTTTTTCTTCACTTTTTTTTGCGTTTCCCTGGAAAGGACCTGCTTTGGGAGCCAGCTGTGCTCCACACGTAATGCATATCTTTCCCCCCAATTCAGCATTGCTATTTCCAGCTGTGGTGTCGCTGGTGATGACAGTGTTTATTTAGTATGTGCTCTGGGAAATTGATGCTGCAGAAAACTATGTCTTCGGTGAAGAGCCTTCATCCTGGGAAACAGGCAGAAATCATCCACCTCCCAGAATGAAGGGTCGACACAGGGCCAAGCAGGAAGCCTGGAGGGACAAGGTTCCTACTCCCCACAGTTCCCTGTGGCTTAGAGAATGAAATCCAGGGCATAGGGAGGACATGACCTGCCAAGTGGGGATTGGCTCATATTTTTGTTTTGTTGTTTACTGGGGTAGAATCTCATACTGTGTAGCCTAGGCTGATCAAACTCATGATCCTCCTACCTCTGCCCTCAAGTCCCCAAATTCTAGGATTACAGGTGTATGCCACCCGTCTAGGGCTCCTTGACCATATGCCAAAACCATCACAAAGCCCTGATAAAGTAATAATAATGATAGATTGGGGGGGCATGAGAGCCAAAGATGGAAAGGAAGGATACAAAGTGAATGGCCCTGTCCACGTGTGACAGGACCCAGAAGGGGTGAGCAGGTAGATACAAAGTGTTCAGCACCCAGGGAAGGTGGTTGTCCTGGTAGAGCCAGGTCCACAAGGGAAGGGAAGGGAAGTCCAGCCTCAGGAGTAACAGAGGGACACAAGCATTCTCTGTCTACCCACTTCCTACCAAAGGCTGGACAGACAGACAGGCTCAGTCCGAAGCAGATGTGGTTTGTAACAGCTGGCGCAGTCAGTTCTGCAAAACAGGCTGTTTCGTTTTTTTGTTTTAATTTGTTTTGTGTGTGTGTGTGTGTGTGTGTGTGTGTTTTGAGGTAGTGTCTCATGTGGTCCAGGTTGGCCTCAACTGAGGGTGACCTTGAACTCTGTGTGTGTG
>LOJH01002086.1:3140-14729 GCA_001685095.1 Ellobius talpinus
GAGCTACTATGTCCTGAGCCCTCTCCTGGGCCTCTGGATTCATGTGGGAGAAAAGTGAAGTGCATAACATCCTAGATTTAAACCTACCTGCCAAGTGAATGACTGAATAAACAAAAGAGCAATAATAATATCCGGATTGGGTAAGCGCTATGAAGAAAAGGGCCAATAGTCTTCAAGACATCTGATTAACCCATGATTAAGGAAAAGATACTTAAAGATGAAAACCTAAGATATAAATTTTACTTAAAATATTTGGCCAAATGAATAGCATGGTTTTCTCAGTTATTGAAGTTTATGTAATAAAAAGTTGAAAAATGTTTGTAGTCCGTCACTAATTGTGAAAACCTGTGCTCACAGCATAGACGTGATAAGACAGGTTAAACCTTGCCATATATTGGCAGGATGCCTCCAGTGAGCTGCTCTGGCATGTCCCAGTGCTTGCAGCTCAAGGAATCCATCATCAGACTCACTAGCACTTAGCCCATTTTATTTAATTTCTGCCTGAAGCACCTTTCATATAGTAACTCATTAATAGTTATCTATGTTTCTATGTTACTTAGTGAATATCATAACATTCCATGCATTTTCCAGATTCTATGCCTGGTGAAGAGCCATTGGTAAGAAATTGAGATGTTTTTGACTGTGTTAGAGTGACGTTATCTAATTCTGAATACAGGAATTAGAATGGAAGAGTTGATGTGACAAATTGTTTCTCATTCTTACCTGGAAAATGTGAAGTGTTATGTGCTATTTCTAAGATACCCTTCTTTTCTCAAACGTAAATAGACTGGTATTATTTAGAATAAAAGCTGTGATTGTGTTTCAGTCTGGTTGGTTAGAAAAGGTTAAGAGCTTAATGTTGTTATGATAAAGTCTCATCAGTGTTGTTCGAACTTGGAGACTGAAACCCTTCCTATGGAACAATGCAATACTATACTTATAATTAGTAAACCTTTAAACTCATTTTTAAAACAAAAGAGGCAAGAACACTCTTGATAAATCATATGCTCAACAGGAAGAAAAAGTTGTCAAATAAGTTGACACATAGTTCCAAATGTAAACTACATGGAAAGTGCAAATCACTTTTCAAAATCTGTGGAAACAAAATGCACCCATTCACTACTTCACAAATTATTTCATCCATATCTTTAAACCAAAAGTTAACAAAAAGTTCAGTGACTTTAACAAACACTCCCTGAACACCTAATCTGTGTACATCCTCTCTAGCCACCGTTATAGAAAAATCTGGCTGTTTAGAAAATACTAATACCTGGATAATCAAATAACTGATTTAATTAATAACTTGATGACAATAGTTAATAATTATATTAGTAATTATTTCCCTTTAGAGATATTTCATTTTAATTTTATTCTGGCAACATCATTTAAGATCTCTGGCATGACGTTATCTAACTATAAAATTTAAGACTTTACTTGTTCCAACAATAAGCACTGGCGACTAAATTGGATGGGCCACCCCATAAAAGACTGTCACAGCCATCTTTTGTGACATCAGTCTTAGCATAGCTCCTTACTATTTTCCATAAGTAGTCCTATGGTAACTTTCTGAAAGCCTTCTCCTCTCTACTCTTTCTTGACATTTTCTGTTGTCCAACCTCATGTAATGCACTGCTATAAAAATATCCACTGCACTGGGCAGTGGTTGTTCACGTCTTTAATCCCAGTACTTGGGAGGCAGAGGCAGTTGGATCTCCATGAGTTCGAGGCCAGCCTGCTGTACAGAGCTAGTTCCAGGACAGGCTCCAAAGCTACAGAGAGACCCTGTCTAGAAAAAAAAAATTCACTGCATCTTCACTGTTTTCAAATACAATCTAAATTCAAGAACATAGTATATGTAGTCTAGTGGCATCCTATTTCCTCAGCTACTGTTGTGTGGTGTGTGTGTGTCTGTGTGCGTGTGTCTCTGTGTGTGTGTGTGTGTGTATACAGTGATGACAATTAGGAGTGCAGGTGCAAGGGTGGGCCCATGCAGAGACCAAATCATCTTGGATGTTTTCCTCTTCTGTTCTTCACTTTATTTTCTTGAAACAACGTTGCCTACTGAACTGTAAGTTTACCATGTTGGCTAGGCTGGGGACTCAGGAACTTGTAGGAGTCACTTTTCTCTTCTCTGCCCCACAATGCTGGTTCCCAGGCATATGCAGCCAGCTATGCCTCACTTCTATGAAGGTTCTTTGAATGAATGCTCAAGACAAAGCAAATGCTCTCACTTATTGAGCCATCTTCCCAGACCCTGTTGCCAGCCTCGCACAAGCAGCAGTGGTGATTATCCTTGTGCCTGCCAGGTACTGCAGAGGTGCTTTCTGACTACACTGCTCTGCTGTCAAAGGGTGGGGCTCTTAGACATGCAGTTCCTACAACAAAGTTCTGCAAATATGAGACCATAGTGTCCGATCCAGATTCTGATACAACGTCTTCATAAATATAAAGCTTTTGCTCCAAACCATGTTCTGCTCTCTCCCATCTTCCTCTTTCCTCACAGGTTCATCTTCTATTTAGCCTCTTCTCTTTAGGTTCTGACCACTCACCTAGCTTGTGTCAACTTAGAACATTACACTCTATAATCACTTGAGGAAGTTTTAAAACTCCAAATGGCCAGCTTATTTACCACTTCAAGTTCTTGCTTAGTTCATCCATGGCAGGACTTAGGCAGTAGTATTTTTTTAAGGAGTTCAATTATTTTTTAAAACTATAGCTCGGTTTGAAATAAAACATGGCAAAGCTAGAGCATATATAGTAGCAGGGTCATGTGACTTTTATTCTTCCTGACTCCAAAGATGGTTATCGTATATAATTGTCTGTACCAGGCATGTGACGTCTTTGAAGATGGAAACCATGGCTCCTTAAGATTATATCTTACATGTGTATGACATCTTAACAATTTGTTAAGTAAACCCATGAATAAGTCTTGTTCATTATGCTGACAAATATTTTACAGAAAATATTAATCTACTTATTAAACTTTTACCTTTCAAATTTTCTGATGTTTCTCAGACTACAGAGGAGAGTAAATAGTACATGAAATTGTGGATACATGCACTTTCAAGGCTCTGGAGGGAGGGAACTGGAACATTGGCCTAGCAGGAGTGAGGTTTAGGATTCAATCATGAAGAAACATAGTTTGAATTTCTCAGCAAAGGAAAAAGGAGAGCCTCAATTTATAATTTATAAAGTTTTTCTCTACACAGTTTTCTGATTCGAGCATTTTTAGATATGTGTGAAAAAGTATCATGTAGATTAAAAATAAAAGAGAGCTTCTGGTTTTTTTTTTATTTTCCTTTCTTTTTTGTTATTTCCTACCTTCATATAGAGCAGATCTTGAAAAATACACCTTTAAACAACTTCCATTTTTACCCAGTAAAAGACTGCATTTCTCAATAATTAATGAGTTAGTCATTGGTAAATCAAAATATCACATTACTCTGAAATTAAAATATCCTAATATTTAAAACTTTATCGGAAAACTAATCTAACGTTATATCAATATAAAGACTTAAACGCTTCCTGTGATGTTTATCCTTATAATAATTGAGAAAAAGTAGATTTTCCCATAAGCTTTTTTTTTTAATTTTCAAGATACCAAATGTCTATGTCTACAGTATAATGTGAAAAATCTAAGTTACAGTATTTTGAAGAGATAGTCAGTAGGGGAATAAAATACATAAGAATATAAAGACAATCTGAATGCTCACATAATAAAAATTAATCATAGAGAATTGCTTTGGGGAGAATCATACACTTGACCCACATTGAAAACTGAAATATTAATCCATTTCTGTGACAGAGATCAAGCTTCATAGTCGCTTTTTATTCTCCTCATAATAGAAGCAACAGTTGTAAACCATAATGTTATAGTTCAAACAATGCCCCCCCCCAAGACTTCAAATTTATTATAGCATTCATCTCTAAGACAAAAGACCTGGTGTAGGAAAAAGCCCTTTTTAGCAAGAAGCATGGTTGTTATTTATGGCTCAGATGCAAAAAATGAGTTTGGGGAATTTATCAGAGATGAAGGTATGAAATGTTTTAGCTTGTTCTTCTCTCTCTAATCCATAAACCATTTTCCCAGCCACCCAAGTGAATTCTAATGGAACAAGACTGATGAAATAATATTTTCCTAGCCCTTTAACACTTTTTCTTCTGCATAACTTTCAGTGGGATAGCAAGAATATAGCTTTTGAAAAGATAATATAAGAAGTATATAAACACTACTTTGCAATAAAATATCATTTGACCTCACAGGCAAAATTTAGCATTTTAATCAACTTAAAACTTTTATATATTTAATTCTGGGTATTCCTGTTATTGCTGCCATTAGTATTATTATGGCTATAATAATTAGCATTTCAGAGTGTTAAGTATATTCTCATCAAAGTAATTCCAAAAACGTAAGCCTCATTACTGCCTCTAAAAGCCTGATGATTCTATCCTGGTGCTCAATCACTTTAAATACTTTTAACCAGGGGCTATATATTCATTGCCACTCTTTTTGAAATAATACTTGCCATAATCAAAACAAAGATGACTTATAACCTATTTACTTTTTTCCCTCTCTGTCTGGAATGAGCACAACGGTAAATAAAGGGGTCCAGGAGCTGGAGTGTAGCTTAGTGAGAGATCAGATCATTTGCTTATCTTGACCAGGCCCTGAATTTGATGCACGAGATGAGTGAGTGTATGGGTAATGTGAGAGGAGGATGGAGAAAAAGGGGGTATTTACTTAATGTCCAGCCGGGGAGAGACTTCATGAAAGTAGCAAGAGTTGAAATGAAATAAACCTCAATATCGTGAATAATTCATTTTTTATTCTTACATATCAATTTCCTAAGATTAAAAGAAAATAGTCAATACATGTGATTGGAAAACATAAAATACAATATTTTTTCCTTCAAGAAAGTAAGATGCTTATATAGTTTATTTTCTTATAAAAGTTCTGTGCTCAGTGTGCTGAGCATCTGGGCTCAATAGGCAAGCTATACAGGTGTCATTTTTTTTCTTTTCTAATTCAAAAAGGACAGGCTGTTTCAGAAGAAAAGAAGGCAGTTAGGATATAAGATAGAATAATTCTTAATCCATAATCCTTTCCTGATCATTGTTTGGTTTGCATTATATTCGTTCTATTGTTGGCCAAATTTCTTTTAAATTGTTCAAACAGCTCAAGAAAAAAATGTGAACTGTATTGAGTGAGGTTTTAGCATCATAATTTATGGAATTGAGGAGAATGGACCACTGTGTTATTTGATGCCTCCCATTTTTATAGCATCTTTGCTGAATGTTGGCAAACTGCCTTGACATGTGCCTTGCTACTGTAAAGCCTTTGCTCTAACTTCTAACTGCATCATGATACTTTATCTTGACCTAGGAACACAAGTCAATTCATTTCTATGAAGACATGCTGCAGTTATTATGGTTTTATAAATATATGCCAACTTATTATTCAGAAAGAAATGTGCAAAGCAGTCAGTGAAAACATAGGAATTTGTTTCAAGTTAAGGCAGACAAGAAACTTGAGTCAGGGGACAAGATTCATTTGAGAATACAGTGTCATTGAAGGGTGCCCTAACTTTGACATGTGCATATAAACATCATACCTAAAGCCCCAAATGTCTTCCTGAAAGCCCTCAACATCTGATACATTCTAAACAAAATATTTAACCTAAGGTTCATTTCAGTAGACACATGGCTAACAGTGATCCTTTCCCCCTTAGTTATCAGAGCTGTGTTCTCAAAATTATTAGTTCTCAAATCTTTGCGGGATCAAAACACCTGTGGAACATCTTTAAAGCTACATGTTTTCAGGCTCCATCAAGTGTGAAACCCAATACTTCTAAAATTAGACCAAAGAAGTACATTGTTGGTTCTTAACAGGCTCTTTGTTGGATAATTGTGAACACTGGGGAGGGTCATTTTTCTGAAAACAGGAGGTATTAGCACATACTTTTGGTTTTGTCAATATATTTAAATTGTCAAGATACCATGATTTTAGTGTTTCTATTAAAGTTTATTCTTTGAATTTCAGGTACAAAAGCCACAGTTCTTACAGGTTACTCCGACTTTAGCGTTTTTAAGCAATAAATGATATTCCTCAGGAAGTCTTCCAGGTGACCAATGCCAGCTACTGGTTGAAATTTATATAAGCGACAGGATCTTGTGCATAAAAGCCTCTCACAAAATAGCAAATGAGTTACATGAAAAAAAAAACCCTAAACTTTACTATCTACTCTTCTACAGACAATATGCTTTCTCACTCCAGAAAAAGGCAAGCTTTAATACCTTATGCTTTGGGATTCTAATCAGAAACCTATAAACAATGTTTAACTTACAAATGTCCTTCAGTGTATTAGAATATTTTAAGTACAGCTTTACAATTTTAAATCAATTCTGTCATTCAGTTCATATTGTTTGTCTGCAATTTCTCCATATATTAAATGTCACCAGGTCGAATTAAGCAATAAAATGTTTAAAAGAGTATAACCTGAACTTCTCAGAAATTCACTTGCATTGCTGAGCCTGAAAGCATTGACTTCTTGTGTTTTCAGTTTGAGAATGTCTTGTTGGGAGCTTTTGCTATCTTCCTCAGTTGGTACAATGAACTTCATATCTTCACACTGTGGAACAACTTAACAAACCACAGTGTTCACTGAAGCTCATTCTAATAGTAAAGCAATGGAAAGTTCAACATTTGCCATCTTAATATTCTGTCATCTCTTTATAAAGGGCGCTCTGCTGTGTATTATAGCTGAATTATTTGCTATTATTCCTCAAACCTTAATATCTTAAAACCATGTTTTAATTCTGTTAGATATATTTTTAACCTTTCATAACCTGGTATTACTTTTCCCCAGTCTAAGGCAAAAGTAAATAAAGAAGAAAGGTCCTCAAGGATGAATTGACTTCTTGGAAAGGATGCTGGGATGGGATTCAGGAACTTGAACATCAAAAGTATTTATTTTACGACTAAGATATATAGCCAGATCTCACTGATTTCTACATATATCATGGTACAAAATTTAGCTAAATTACATAATAGTTATTATTGTAAGAAAACTATATCAAAATGTGCTTAGGTGATAAATGTAATTTATCTTTTAAATGTTCCCCAAAGAATATTATCATTAACATTTTATTTCAGAGATGATATAAATCTGTATTAAATAAAGCTACTGAATTTCATGTACTAGTAACTCTGGATTCAGACTTTTTCAAAATAGCCAGTACCCATATCATATGGATTTTTTTCTTGAGTACATTATTTTTGCTGTAAGACTGTTCTCATTAGAATGGAATTTGTGTTAACTTCCCTGTTAGGACTTACTAATAGAATTGCTAGCAATTATTATACTGAAATGAAATCAGCACAAACTATTAGATCTGTTTAAACAAGTTAAAAATAAACCTTGATTAAATGTTCTTTTATAAGAAGCTGCTCATTAGGACTACATGGCCTTCAGAAAAATTGCTGTTTCATTAGCATCAAAGAATGGACCAAGTTTAAACTTGCTCAACTAAAAAGTATGGTAGAAAATAAAGCTTAAAATATTTTGGATAATGAAATCATAGAAATAATCTTTCATTTATATCTTCATTTAGTCAGTTTAAAGAAATATACCCTTAAGAATGACAAGAATTTATAATAAGGATTGCAAAGAACATTATCAACAAAAGTTTTAAAAAGCAACAGAAAATATCTATCCTGAAATGAAGTTCAAGTTATAAGTTGAACTATAAGCCTGACTTAAAACAGTCATTTGACCATTTAAATGTAAAGGAATTTATCAGCTTACATATTCTTGCATTTAATTTTGACAAAACAAAAAAGCAAAAGCAGACAAACAACAACAGCAAAAACCTTAATCAGTAACTATTAAAACAGAAGAGAAGAGACAATTAAACTTTAATTTAATACAATTAAACTAAGACAAAATGTTGGAAACTGTGAAATAATATGGACTTAAATAAAATAATGTTTTTTTTTACTTTGCTAGTACTACAGATACACACAAATACACAAATATATGAACACACACACTTCTTTCCTATAAGAGAGAAAGGTAAACAAAGATAAGAGTGGCAGTTGCACATTGTCTTCACAGATGAGGGTGGGACATGATAAAATTTACCAGGCTTGAATTAAAATCCCAATAAAATCAGTCATTATTAAAAGTAGTCATAGTATGTCATTTAAAGGTTATAGGATGCAGAACTGCCTAAAAATTAGAAATACTCCATCTGAAGGGTTTTCCATAAATAAAACAATACTCTTTTGAATAAGACCTGCATTATTTTGAAAAAAAGTCTACTTCAATTTAATCTCTTCATTAGATTCATATCCTCTGCAATATTCCAGCGCTCAGCCTTTTCAGAAACATGACTATGTTTTGCTTTAATTTTTCTTAAATCTTTTGGTTTAAGTAATTAATATTTCATAATTAAGAATTCCAAGATGTAGATAATAGATCCCTTGCAAGTCTGTGAGCGTGCCTACAAGCAACCAAATCACACTTTGGCTGAAACGTTTGTGTGTGTGTGTTTTGCACAATTTTTAAAAGTTTAACCTCTGTAGATCAATGTGCTTCCTTAAAAGACTTTAATAAATTAAAGTGCAGAGAGCTTTTTTTTTTCACCAGGCAGAAAAAGCTGATGAGACAGGTTTAGTTTAATCTCAGGCAATAGAAGTCATTAACCATTCTCTCAGGGATTAAAATATAGCTTGCCCTTTTCTTCTCTCACTTATCATTAGCATCACTTTAATCTCCCAGCATTTCGCACTGCTATTTTAATCATTACTTACTGCCTTTTGACAAGTGCAGAACATGCTTTTGCTCATTGAGGCAATATCCTGGTTTTAGCTGACAAATGTAGGGCATAATGTAAAAATATCAAAGTGACATCTCTTAAACACACCTTCATCATAAAAATCTCCAAAGTTACAACCTCCCTTTGTCTAGTCTTTCCACGGAAATTATCATTTGAAAGGTTTATATCTTAAATAAAGAACAAAAAAAAACATTTTCTTCTAAATACAAAAGGAAAAAAAGAACCTAGTTCAAAAAAGTAAATAGGCTAAGGAAACAAGTACTGGTATAGGCACAGATCTGCAGCTCATTCTCTAAAAAGCATATGGCCACAAACCCCAACGTATTTAGAAAATCGGTTTGCTGCTTCAGTATAACTTTAAATTAAAACATTATCCTCAAGTAGCTGAGTGCTCATCATCTGATGTGCAAGATCATGGACACAGTGCATCCACCCTAGACTGAATCAACATGAAATACTGTGGTGATCATGCCCCATTCTATTATTTTTAGAATCTATATCACATTCTGCAGAACACCCCATCTTAAGTCATTCTCGCAGAAGACGTGGGTGCAAATAACAGGAGTTAACCACGATATCAGTGTGGAACATCTTGAAAATGCACTAAGAATGCTACAGCCGAACTGTGTTGCATTTTCTAAATTGTTATTTTAAGGAAGAGGAAGGCCATATGATATTTGTTACTCCTTTTAAAGAACCTATTGGCATCTGCTTTGATGTAGAGCAACTCTTTAATCTAATCTGCCTAAACCTGGGAACGATGACAAATTTAAAACAAGTCTCTTGGGATATAGGAAATTAAATTTTGTATTCTTTTAACACAAGGTTTATAATTGAGAAAATACATGTATATATAGTCTAACCTCTCCATAATATTCAATTGTAACTTAAAAATAATCCAAAGTGAAATGGTTGATAAATATAAAACCTGACATTCTAAACTGAAGCACCGATTTTTTTTGGCGCTGATCACTCACACTTGGCCCCAAGCCCTCTAATCTAGTCCATCTGTAATGATCTCACAGTACTTTCAACCATTATTTAACTGTAAGAAGAAAAAAATATGTTGCTCTATATGTTTCGACAATAAAATCCCTTCCTAAGCTTCACAAAGCAGAACAATTCATTATTTGATCTCTTTCCAGGCTCAAAGTACTCTTATTACAGTACTTCAAAGAAATATGTAATCAAAGACAAACAGCTGTGAAAACAATCTTTTATTACTTTATTATCATTGAGAATATATCTTTGGAAGAAACCAATGGCAATGAAATACAAATAATCTTCATAAAGTTTGTTGTTTTGAGTTTGTTCACAAACTGTGCTCATTTATCTTAAAGCCTTTAATTTTATTTCCCATAAATAGTGCAGAGTCCAGTGGTTTTATTGTCTGTTCCCCTAAAAGCCACCCGAATGAACAATGGTAGCTACAAGTAAAGAGTGTTCCATTCTAATATCAAACAAATGATTTTAATAAACACATTTCCAAACTGATATTCGGTGATGTGACCCTTCTGGGTTGACCTGTGCCTGGAGTGAAATCACATTTTCTGATGTTCGGACTAATCAGTGAGACTTGCAACTTCCATGGAGTAAGATGGCAGTCCCATTATGCCATCTATACTCCAAATGGAGCACCAACACCATTCTCTAAAAGCAGATGCTAAATCTAGCAATTCCTTTCCTCCGTGGTAGCTACACTGCCCACATTATTCCCATATTCTACACAGCACACAAAATTCTGGTCCCATTTCTATTTTGTAGCATGAATCACTACTATTGTCGTCATAATAGAAAGACAATGTATTTGTCATATGTTGTTTGCATGGGTATGACTCCCTTGTTTCGGAGACTTGGATAAGACAGTGTAGGTGTCAGAATAAAGTTGATGATGTCCTACCATTCCTACAATACAGAGTGTGCAGGTAGAAGAAATAAGTATCTCTCAAGTACATATTATGTGATAGAAGCCTTATATGTTATGAACTGCTGTGCTGATGCCAGTTGCCTAGAAAGGCATTATTGTGAAAACTGAGAGATGTAGGAATTGAGTTTGAAAAGTTAAGAAGCTTTTAATTTATTGCTGGATTGATATAATTCCTGAGCTGTGATATTTTTTGCGCAGGGCTAGAACAGGCTTTCTAGGCACTCTTCCTCCAATGTTCTTGAAAGAAATGACATTCTCTTAAAGAGTCCTAGGCTTCTTCATTAGACCCTAAGGCATGATTATAAGAATCAGGGACAAAAAGGGACTTTGGAACTTTCTGTGAAACTAAAGTGGTGGGGATGGGACATTAACCAGGTGGTAATGCATTCACCATGCAAGCACAAGGATCTAAATTTGATCCCATAAGTCCATGTTTAAAAAGCCTAACACCATAACACTATACTTGTGTTACCAGAGTAAGGCAGGCACATCCTGGGGGGCCTGCTGACCAGCCAGCCTCATCTATTTGCTAACCCCCTGAAGATTAAGGTACCCTATCTTAAAAACAAGGCTAGCAAAGCCTTATAAAGAACAGTGAGCTTGACCTTCAGACTCCACAGACACATGAACAACCCATCTGTGCCTGTGAAGGCATGAGCACATGCACCGGGGAAATGATGACTCGTTGATTAGAAAAATATCTTTGTTTTCAAGCATTTCCAGAACAGTACTAGACCAAGGGCAATGTGGTTTCTGCACCATTACTCTTACCAGGAGAGAGAGAGAGAGACAGAGAGAGAGAGAGAGAGAGAGAGAGAGAGAGA
>LOJH01002086.1:14909-29452 GCA_001685095.1 Ellobius talpinus
AGAGAGAGAGAGAGAGAGAGAGAGAGAATTGGAGGGTAAACATGCTATGTTTAACAGGTTCTTTAGGGAGGGTGGGGGATTAGACAGATAACAACAACTATCAGTGATGTGAACACATCAAGAAATAGGCAAATTTGGGCCTGGAAATGAAGTTCGATGAAATGATTAGTCAACTTCATTTCCTGCTATCTCAGTAAAATTAAACTGTTGAAAGGCTTTTCAAGTTATGACTCTACAAACAAATGTATGTGCCTAAAACATACCGTCTACCAAGACACTTGTGCTACTACTAGCAGCTTCTATTTTTCTGTAACATCCCGTTTCTTGAAACAAGAAGTCTGAGCTGAACAGTTACCACAGACTTCACTCTGTATCTTAATATCAACTGAAGGACATTGACAGAGGATGGGAGAAACAGGCCTACAACAGGTTGCACAGAGTATAAGTCAACTGGAATTTCTTGTTGTTGAAGATAAACTTAACTGAAGAAGAGGAATTTCATTATTGTTCATATTGATAGAAAGCTGTACTTCAAAACACTGAAGAAAATGGAATGACTCCTGTAGAGTCTTGATTTTTGGCAGCACAGCTAGGTTCGACGTTATTGGTTACTAAATAAACAGCATCAGAATTGGAAATGCATGTAACGCATGACTCAATTTCCATAAAAGTTCATTTCCTGACTTCTCATTTGATTGCATCAAAAGTTATTTGGTAGGAGAAGCAAAACAAAGTCAGTCACTCCAGGATCAGAATAATTAAGCAGTCACTTGACCAAACATTTCCTTCCTTCCTGTGTATTCTCAGAGTCACTATTCACTGCAAATTTTAACAGAATATTTTAATGGGTAAAATCTATAAGGAAAGTAGTCTGCAGTAAAATGTTTCACAATCTTGGTTGGCAGAAGCATCATGAGGTCACATTTTACTGTTATTTGTAAGTCATGCTCACGACAAACATTAGGATTTCAGGTCATTACAAAGGTCAGATTACAGAATTAAGACTCATCACCACTAACTTGCATTTATAGTAATTTTAATATAACCTGGGATGTGACTTGGTTTCTGAATATAAGGAGCAACCTGAGAAAATTTAAAAGTGTGCCATTAGAACTTTGTGTATTTTAATGCAATTGTTTCATTAACATATTGGTTGACAGAGAGTTCAATTGTTTAATATTAGATCTGCTTTTCTTGTTTGAGCGGCACTATAACAGGCAATAAAAAACAACTAATAACTGATTTTAAAAATTCCTATGAGCTTTCGTCTTTTGCCTTCATTGCAAATACATCATTCATGAAATTATAGGAAGCTGCCTTGTACAGCTGTCTTTCCGCTCTTTGAGAACATAATCTCACATATCATTTCATTTCTGAACAACACGCATTCAAATGCTGCTATTCCACATCGAAAACTTGGCGACTCTGACCAGTGATTTTGTTGCTTTTAGCTTGTCACTCATTGGTAACATTAGTTAGTTCCTTTTTTTTTCTTCAGACAAATGGTTCCCATCTACCCTCAACTCTATAACAGATCGTTTCTTCCTCATGCCCCACTAAAATCTGTCTCGAAGCATCAGGTGCCTCTTCCATCCTGACAAAACATCGAAAGTACATTAGTAAATTTCTCCAACCTATGAGTCTCTTCCTCGGTAGTCTACCAATATTGTGCCATCTAGTCTTCCAGGTTTCCTTTATTCTTTCTATCCATCAGATTAGTTGTCTTGGCTTGCAACATTCTCGCTGTCATTTTCTTGCATGTTCCCAGAAACAGGAACTCGGGGAACATGGTTACCTTCTAATGGGAGACAGAACACTGCAGCGAAGGGACGGGTCATTCGGGGACAGATTGCCATGGCATATAGTAGTCATCAAGACACTGTTTGCTAACACTCGGTTTCCTCATGAGTAAAATGGAGATAGGGCTGTTTATCCAAGTCTGAAGGCCATTACTAAGATAAAATCTACAGAACTTTTACAATGCTCATGGCTAGTGGCATTTTCCTCTTCCAGGAAACTGTGGGTGAATATGGAATGATATGTTCTCAAATACAGCATGATAGCCCACTTTGAGCAGTATATGTATCTCTGTTTATCATTGTCCTTGCAGGACAACATCTACACATCACCGCAGGAATAAAACTTCAAATCCAAACTCAAGATTAAAATATATTTTCCTTAGATTTTACTTCCTTTACTAGACAATGTGCAAAATGCTTACCACCTCCACTAAGAATTTCACACCAAGCATTTATTAATCATGGCTCACTGTCCTCAACAGTATTTTCAGCGTACATAAATTATTAAGTAAATAAACTATAAAATGAATCTTTTTAAATTGAACCAGAATAATGAGTAAGGTAGAAAACCCTCTGAACACACAGAGAAGGATCATATGGGACAAATATTAAATAATTCAGCTAGAATTATTTAGTCAGTATCAGAAGCTATTCTTCTGGAAATTGAGCTTCAAATATTTTTGATACTTTGATTTTTAGTTAACACACAAAAGAAATTGATTATTTCATGATGTATATTTTGCTGATCTTTTAGTCAAGTATGGGCAAAAATGTCTTATTTACATTTGCGAATTTCTTCTTAGGGACCAATGAGAAGCATCACTAATTCTTCATCTAACTTTCTATAGATTATACCTTCATAGTGTTAATGAGATGTCCCCAAATTTAAGAACAAAAGTTATACTCAAAAGTCCCATTGCAATGATAAATTTACAAAAGAAATAACTACTGCTTTTAGTGGAAGTATGACTAACAAAAATATGTTCTGAAAATACAAGTTTTAAAAATCAACAACTTTCCCTCTATGTAGAAATCACATATCAAAACATACAGTAAGATGTTTACAGAATAAAATATCCATTTATCTATCAATCTATTCATCCATAATCTAGCTATATAAAGAAATATATAAATCTAATAATTTAAGAGCAAAACTTTCAAACATGAACTTAGTAAAAGTAACTCTACTCTGCAAGTTTGTTACCCTAGGATGCCCATTCATCCAATATGGCCTTCACTTATCAGACAATATAAGTGGCCTTCACTTAAAGGACAGCCACTATATCTGGACGCATTATGAACACTGTTCGTTTTAGCACTTCAAGAAACAGATTCAAGAAATGAGGCTACTTCTGTCTTTCAGCAAGCTTTGGATACCATCCAACAAACCTAATTTTGCTGCCTTTCTGTCATGCTTAAGTTAAACTGTCTTGAAAATATCTTGAAATTTTAAGAGCCTAACATAAATTAAAGGGCTGAATGCTTATATATCTAAAAGAGAAATTTCAAGAATTTGATGTGTATTTAAATGAGAACTTGATTTCATGTGGCTCGTTATATTTGGTAAAGGATACAGTTTTAACATCAGAAATTTAAAAGTAAGGCACAGGAAAGAGCAAGCAAAATTACTCTGAGTAAAGCAGATTAAGGTATCTGTTCCCAAAACTCAGAAACTCTAAATATCTACTGAGGAACTTCGTGAAAGAGATGATGTGAGCAAGGTAGGTGGCTCCAGAAGATCCTGACACCAAACCTGACTCATACAGTGAATAAAAGAATCAATTCCTGCAAGTGCTTCTTTGACCTCTCTAGATCTCTTGTCATAAACGCACTCACACAGCACACATAGAAACACACCACACACTCAGATATATTCACCCACATAACATGAAAAGTAACCTTAAAAAGATGATATGGTTCTTACACCGTGCTACACCTAAAATCTAAGCATTTGAAAACTCAACTGGTACAAAGAAAGAAGACGCTTCGTTTGGAATGGAATTGTCGAGGCCCTTTTCCCCCTTTGCACCACTTATCATCTTCCTGTATCACTTCCAGAGATGTCTTCAAACTCCAGAAAAGTATTTCCTCTTCCTTGCTCCTTCCCATCCCTGTTGGGTCATTTGTTCTCACTGTGTTTGCCTTCTTTATAGCTCCCCTGTGCTGATCCCAGGTTTTCAATTGACCACAAAGAATAATCTAGACTGACTTATCTACTCAGCAGTGTATACCTAGGAACAAGTTCTTTTTGTACTCTGAGAAACCTGCACCCCTGCATCAAGTCCTGGCAGAGAGTGGAGCTGCGCAAATGTTCTCAGAATGAGACAGTGAGCAGATAAAGGTAATGAGGATCAAATGGGATGGCATATGTCAAAGGGTTCTCTAAATCATAAAGCATTTCATACTTTACTCTTGACCTAGATTAGGGGAGAGGAGTCAGAGAGAGAAGAACGGAGGTCATGGCAGCTCCCCTGTGAAATAAAGATAAATCAGGGGGAAGAAAGGTTGGGGGACTTCTAGATAATAACCATGACAGCATACCAATATTCTAGAAGTTAGAATGAGTTTGGCAAGTCAAGGGATTGAAAGAGGTGGATCATGGCTATGTGGAAGTTTCTTCTCTGTGTTATAATATTTTATAATAAGTTTTATATGCAATCATTCAAAATATGGGGTATCTGTGACATTTTTATATTTTTATATTGACAGTTACATTTCAAATAATTCTAAAGTACATAATATATTTTAGAGAAAATATAATATTTTATCCCTAATACAAAATATAAACAAATATGGAGGATATTAAGAACAATGGATATGCAAGAGAATATGGTATATTCTTTAAACTTTGCTAGAACTTGATTATAATCAAGTACCATGAGAAATATGTCTAAAATTCTGAAGTTAATTGTGGAAATCTGTTTTTTTCTAAGAAAGTACTCCCCTTTCTCTTTACCATACTCACTCTCTCTTCTGAAAGGAATGAAAATCCCATAATTTAAGTGAAACCACTTTTGGTTCTTTTGTTGTTTTTTCATCTTGGTCCTCTTGCTGAATAATGAAAAATAAAACATTACAAAGAATAGTTTTCAGTTTATTAGACTTTTCAGTTTAGTGGTGTGGCCATTTTTTAGAAGGCAAAAGACTGAAATTAAGAAAGTAGTGAGCCACACAGTATGCTCCATAGAGCAATAATATATTTCCAGATTTCATACGTGGCAAAGTTGGAGCACTGAACTGATCATTAGTTGTTTTCTTTAGATTGTAATGTCATGAACACAGAAGGAAGAGAAGATCACTGGGAATGTCCCATGGGTCTCACAGAAATGGGACAGCCACTCCTCAGCCTTGAATTATTACAGAAAGACAATGCAGAATGCAGAGGTCAGAACTTGGGCATTCTTGTATATTCTAAGGATCATTAATTTTCTTTAAAAATAATCCTTTCAAGTTTGACACCTGATTCATATGCTGGAAAAAAATCTCTCTGGTCTAGGGGAAAGGTTTCGATTACATATCAGTTAGCACTTTCAGTTTCTCAGAGGATTTTGAATTTATTTACATTTTCTGACACAGACTATCCAAGAGGTTTATGGGCTTTTATATATGTGCTTTAAAATGTAAAAATATATCAGTTTATACTATCTACAGAAAGTTTCATTGTCACTACATTGCTTAGCCTAGTGGCAATTTCTGAACAGGTATCATACATCTACATAATACCATTCATTAGATTCTTAAGTTCAGGCAAAAGTGGAATTTTTCCACTCATATTTTATACCCCATTATAAAAATACATTTGAATCATTGTTTTATTTTACAATTAATATTCATTTTCTAATCTTACTGGCAATACCAGTGTCTAATTTCTCATAGTAGTCATAGAATGTATAAAAGTAAGTATATTTCTGTACTAAATAAGTATATTTATTTACTGTACTAAAGTAAGTATATTTCCAAATCTCATACAGAAATCACTGAATGCAGCACTGCATTGATGTTTACTATAATACTTATTGGTTTCTTCAAACAATCCTCTGGTAGGCATTAAATGAATGTGTAATAACTGAATTGCAATTCTTAGCGTCTCTTGGGAAGTGAAATCAGTGACTAGGATATTTATCTATTAGTTGCATTGTGTTTGAGTTTTAGGCAACATGTACAATATGTAACATTGTAAGCTACTACTGCAAGGTTTAGAAATGAAACACTGGTTAAACAAAGGTGAAATATTTTTTTATTTAAGTTCTTCCTAATATGAGGACACCTCTCAGAGGGGAAACAAACTGCTGCAAAAGGAAACAAACTTTTCAGCACCAAACCTCAAGGCATATGGTAGGAAGAATCAATAACAAGAAACTGCCATTGACCAACACACATGAAGATACAAAAGATCTGGGGCCCTAGTACTCAAATCAAGTGATACACGTACGTTTGTGCTCACACAGACGCTGTCATTTGCACACAGAAAGGGATTATGAAGTAGCACCAGAAGTATTAAGCCACACAAGAAAGTTTGGGTCTAATATGCAGAACTAAAAACGATTGTTCAAATTAGCGAATCACTATTAATTTTCCTCTCATTCAGAAACTAATGTTACAAGTTAAGTCTTATAAAATTTATAATGATGTGCATTATGGAAGAGTCATAATGAAGCCTATGACTTGTGAGCTTTCCTAAAATTTTGTTATGTTAAATATTCCCACAGAAACAAATCTATGAAATGCAACTGGCACACAAATAAGCAAGACCAATGCCTATGCTTTCCTATCAAAGCATAGACTGGGATCCCTAAAACACAAAATGCCAACATTTAAATGACAGAAGGATTAAATTTATTCAGTAAATAGCTCTTGATACTCATGGTCCAGAGATTATACCAGGTAGCAAAAGAGAGAGAGGGAAGAAGAGCACTCCCATGTTCCAGAATCATGGTCTAGGGAAAGGGCACCAGGGAACAGAGAGCTACAACACATTAGAAGGGAACACAAAGATGAGTGTGGTCTAATTAAGCTGCCCTCAGTGACTGGGGAGGAACAATTTCATAAGGTGTCACTGGAACTGGTACTTGAAGACTTTGGAGGAGTAAGAAGGAAAGACACAAATATAGTTTAGTTCACATTCATGAGAAAGGTCTTCTTGTCTTTGGACTGGCATAAAAATAATTGCATAATATAAATTGTACAGTAATCAGTAAGTTTTGTCTCAGCTGAAATATGGGCATGCACTTCCAAGTTAACATTGTGCCCAAAGTATTGACATGAAAGCAAAATGGTAAGGGCAACAGAAAGACTGCTTCCTTTATGGGAAATGGAGATGACATGGTGAGATCGACTTTTACTTTGAAGGTGATACATGTCAGCACAGTCTTTAGATTGCTAATGGTGATGGTGTCTATGAAAAATCTGTATGCACTACCTCCATTCTCTTATGCCTAAGAAGTCTGATCTCTTTACCTTTTTGTGTGTGTAAGAATATGCCTGCTCCACACAAGTGCTCAGCAAACACTTTCAGCATAGAGAACTGACTGAAGGCTGAAACATGGAGTTAGAAAACACATGGAATGAGTAGGGAACCCACATTAAAAAGGAAGGTCATAGTCAGTTTTATTATTCTGATTTGGAACTTATACAAAATAGTCCACATTTCTCTATTTCCTTGTGACTTTCATCCACTTATGTAAGAACAGTATGTCTTGGTTAACATAGTAAGACCTATATATCCCTTTTTTATGTCTTTCAAACTGTTTCTAATCATTTGAGTTTAATCACTGCAATTAGATCAGTTCTCTTAGATGTCCAATGTCCTCTTCTATCCTTTTCTTTATAATATTTGAATTCATCTAGACATACTCATTAGTCAAGGAAAGCTTTGTCGTTATGAAGGACTCGAAACAGAAATAAATCCCTGAAGATTTTCTGATCTATTTCTTGACCTATTTAAAAAAAAATCAGGTCCCAGAGCCTTTATCTTAAAGAAATTTCTATCAGAATAAAATACACTGATAAATAGAAAAGTCACTCTCCAAATCACCTCAATCTTATTTCAAAGCCTTTGGCCATGTATTGATCCACTGACGATATTTTCTCCTGGTAAAATAAATAAGTAGAGTGAGGACCAGTAGGAAGAGGAGAAAATTCTAAGTTTAAAAAATAAAACAAAAAAGATATCATTTAGGTAAAATAAAATATGCTAATGAAAGCCTCTGAAAACTATCCCGTTGCTTGCTTCTAGTTTCTGATTTAGAGTTTTAAATTACAAGAATTATAAACCACAAATTTCTCAAGTTCTCAAATTTAACATAAACGTTTCTAAAATTTATTGAGAAATCTTTTCCTATTTTGTGTCATATGATCTGAATTCAGCTTATTTTTTCACTAGTGAGGAAGAAAAGCTGTCATGGGAGCCTGTCCTCACCCACTAGTTAACCATTTAATAAAGAGAAAGTCAAATTCCACTGCAGGCACATGTGATCATTAAGCATGTAAAAATCATCCTGCTTATTAAAACCAGAAATAATGCCCTGCTTTAAAGCATGAATCATCATAAAAATCGGGTTTCTAGGAAGTTTACTTTATGTTGTTAAACTGTTTGGAAAAAAATAAAAGTGTAGGTTTCATGGTGCCATTCTTTGCAGCACTGTAGTTTTTATTATGTGCGCGCACACACACACATACAGAGGTCAGAGAGCTGCTTCTCCCTCCCCAAGTGAGACTGAGGGATCAAGTGTAGGTGCTTAGTTTGGCAGCAAACACCTTAAACCGACTGAATTATGTCTTCTGCCCCACAGTGCTGTTCTTTAATGACATATTGTCTGTCTGATAATGTTAACATGTTCATCAAGCCTTGTGTACTCTTGTATAAAGAATATGTCTTCAAGTCATGTGCTGGATAACTACTTTCAATGTCACTGCAAAGGTTCTTTTGACTGTTTCAGCTCTTGGTACAAAGCCTGAAAGGCCCAGTGATTGCTAATGGGATATATGGTCAGAGTTAAAATCCCTAATCCCAATTCCTGGGAAGGGGACTTCATATCCTCTGCCCACCATCCCTTTGCTTGCAACATATTTCGATTCTTAACTTCTGTTTTTCTCTCGTGTTTCTTTCCAACCACATGTTTTAGTGCTGCCTGTACAACATGTGCCAAAATCCCACTGATAACCCCAGGCAGGCATGATCCTATTTTTCAACAAACAGGAGACACATACCAGATAGTACACCATTTGGAATGCTCCAGGAGGTCAGTGGTAAGCCACAGCTTGGAACTGGAGGAGCTTGAGTAGCAGTTGATGGTGGGCAAAGGGACAAGAGAAAAAAGCTGCCTTAACAGGGACAAGTTGAAAGGTGCACAGAGAATCTACGACTTACAGGCAAGCCATAGGAATGAAATAAAGCCTTGCCAAATAAAATACACACTTAAGTCATCTATTTTCGTTGGAATAACAAGACATGGGTTTTTAAAAACACAATTAGCTTCTGCATGTATACATGAAACATTTAAGCCTCGAACAATAAATAAGCACTGTTGTGAACACAGATCAATACAGCTTCCATATTTAGGATACTTTGAAATTGCAAATGGTGAGCAGATGCTATTCTTGCCTTGCAGTCCAAAGGATGAAAAATCAAGAAAGTGGGAAATGGACTTGGATGTGGCAGCTTCAAAGCTGGTGAGACTAGATGTACTTTGTCAAAGGAGAAGCCAATTAAAAGTTTAATTTCAACTCTGGTGACTCAGACCTGTTGGATAGACATGCCGTAATCACAACAGCAAGCAAAAGATTTTATACAGCTCAGTATTTGTAACATACCTAAAAATGGTATTTATGTCAATAATTAAGAACACCCCTGTGGATGTACATTTTAATCATGTAAAAGTACTTAAGGAACAACACAAATTATAGTATTTTTGCTTTCTGATTATTATGAAGTCCAACCCCTTTGTCCTGTGAACTGAGTCTTTTCATGGTGTGCGGAATCTAATATATTTTAGACAATGTACCACGTAAAATTTCTACATGAATTTCATAGAGAGAAAAAAGGTTTGCACTGTTTCTTTTTGTTTATTGTGCTTGGTAAACTTACAATACTTATTTAAACAATTCCTTGAAAAAAAATCTGACCCTTTTCTTCCTAGACCAAGGAATTTTCTCCATCACAGAGTAATAGAGCTTGAAAACTTCAGCATCAGCAGGGAAGGTAGGCACTCCTTAGCCAGCCACTGTGAGAGGGAGAAAATGCAATTAAGGCTCCCACCAGGGAGAGGGCAGGAACAAAACCTGCTTCTGCACACAGAGCCCTTTCTTCAGTTTGAACTACAAGGCCTCACATCTTGTTGGTGAGATGCTTGCATTTAGGACAACACACTTTCGGATTTTCTCACAGCAGATCAAAGTAAATAATGCAGGGGTCTCAAACAAAAGGGAAAACTCCAGTGTGCTTACATGAAAAAAGGATTACAGGGGGACTTACAAGTGATTGAAGGAATAGGTGACATTTGTTTTTTTTTAAAAAAATTAAAACCAAAATCTTTAAGTACAGCTGGCAAATGAAGTCTAGTTGTGTCATTTACCTAGAGTGACAGACCACAAGAGGCTTGCCATCAATGTGAAATTTTCTCAAAAAGATGATCTTGCTATGCTATAGTATTTCTGTATCTCTAGTGACACATATTCTTTTTTGTCCCTTCCTAGAGTTGAGGACTTTCAAAGCCTAGAGTCATGACAACTGATAAAGGATGTCATTAAAGTTATGAGCCTTCTGAAATCAGTGTGGCAGAATATGCGCAGCACTCTTGGGTTGGAGAGAGACAGAACATCGCTCCACGACTCTTTTTCTCCTGAGGACAGTAATCAGTCATAAAGCTGCGCCACTCCTTCAGATCAAGCCAACAGCTGGAAACTCCTCCGTACACTAAATTTAGTATGAACTCCATATCAGAAACTAAACATAAATTTCTGGGTCTGTAGTCTTATATAGTTATTTCATGCCCATAGTTTATCCTACTGCTGCAGATAGTTCTTATTGACATTTGAGCAACTCTATAGAGGAAGGAAGGCTGAAATATCACCCCTCAAGAGTGCCAAATTGACTACTGCTGAACAAAAGGCGTGGAAATCTGGAATGCCCATGTCAATAAACAAAGGGTAGATGTTAGGGAAACGTAATAACTGAAGGGAGCTTCAAATAGAGCTTTGTTTTGGAATCATTTTCAGAAGCGCAGCAACACAATGACCATGTAGAATTTAGTGATCCTTTGTTAGTCACGCATGTGTGCCTCTATATACATATATACCATACTTGCATGTATGTATGTGCATATCTAGTGTGTTTATACCTGTGTTCATCTGTGAGTGTTTAGTGTGTATTGTAACTGATGTTCTGTTTTGGCATATGCTGTTCAGCCACTATAGTTTCCTGTTCAGGGGGTTTGGCCCAGGAGAAGAGCTTGCCTAGCACATGTGAGCTATTGAATACAATCCCCAAGACAGAAGCAATAACAACAGCAAAAATTAAAAAGTATTATCCAAAGTTATTAGCTAATATAAAAATTGCCTCAATGAAGCAGTGTGGAAGAGATCTGTTAGTGAGGTTTATTCTGTTATATTAATAGCCTATTTAAGTCAGCCTGACTAAAGCAAACCATCTCTGGACATGCCTGTTGTTTTGTACTTCCATGTGTTTCTATATAAATACACACATAGACATGTGATCACACACACACATATATATATAAAATAAACACTTGTACCTACTCATAGAAGCTGAATCCCAGAATTTAAATCAAGTCATAAATTCTAAATTTATAAATCAAATGTGGGAAGACAATATGTAGTAGGTACGATAGTGTACTTTATGAAAACACACATGTATAAGGACACACCTCTTTATCTATTTGTATGGATCACATTTCTTATTACTTTTAAATTTGGGTAGTAACTATTGAGACACTCAAGGATATGGGGGACATGAATCAGTAAAGTATCCAAATAATGATGTGTCAGATTTCATTTTAACCTTTCCCATGATATAACTGTTTGGATTGTAACTTAAGAAAAAAATTGCTTTTTGAATATTTTTAAGCATTTATTTAGAATATTAACAAAATTAAGTTTAAATTTGTACATGTCATTATTACTTTCATTCTACTAAAACATTATTTAAAACTCAGTCTTCAAAAATCAAATAGACGCCAGATGGTGGTGGCACACACCTTTAATCCCAGCACTTGGGAGGCAGAGGCAGGAGGATCTCTGTGAGTTTGAGGCCAGCCTGGTCTACAAGAGCCAGTTCTAGGATAGTTAGAGCTCTGACACAGAGAAACCCTGTCTTGAAAAGCCAAAAATAAATAAATAATTAAAAAGTGTCAAGAAGACACTGACAAGAAAGATATTTTATTTACGTCACATTGGTAAAAAAATGCATTACATATTGAAAATAATCTTCAGAAAGCCAGATTAGAAAGCAGACTGTGCTCAGTTCAGCAAGTACCTTTTCCACACAGGAATAAAGAAAGCAAAGCTAAACTTCCAGTGTTTCAGACATAAGCTGACCTCTAACATTGTTTTCTCTTGTTACATTTATACAATGCATAGCTTTTTGTTGTTTTAGCATAAAATAAACAAATGAAGAAATTGGAAAGTATGATATTGAATTTGGCAACTACAAAATCAACATGAAGCTGTCAATCACAGTTATTACACAGGTTCATTACATAACTGAATATGAAGGTTAGAAACTATAAATTATACAGCCCAATTTATATATTAAAAAGTTGACCTTAAAATTTTTTACTTGAACTAATGTCAGTGTTTTCCATGTAGAGTTCTATGTCTGAATCTGCCACATGTGTTTCCCATGTCAACATATCATATACACATATTTCAAAAGTTTAGTCTTAAAGTATAGATATTTAGAAGGACTTGTATAAGCAATTGTTTCTATTGCTCTAAGAGTATATTAAGGAAATTAACACTTAATAATTTGTTGGGGATATAACTATTGCAAAGCAGATACTAAAGAGCATTTAACTGCTTGGTAGAAATGTCTTTGTATGTGAGTGATTGTTGAGTAACAAGACATGGAGGCAAGAAAATTGCATTTCCTCATAGCATATTGCAACTGAATTAGAATATTGCACAGACATAAACAATGCAATCAAATTCTGGTTTTCATTGAGCTTCTATCTGACTTAGTATTCATTTGAAATAAGAAAGAAAGTGTTTCTCAGGATCTGTGACATAGCAAGCCATGGCAGATTCAATGTCAATGCCAGCATACAAATTTATTAGTCTATAAAATTTGACACTCTCTTATTTATTCACAGAGAGGACAAATAAGATATTTTTTCACTTACCAGAAATATCTGTGAGTGTTTCTATGCTGCTCCATCTGCAGGATGCAAAGAGGCAAAGCTGCTTTACAATTCAGTAGGCAACAGCTTGCTGAGGAAAACAAATGACTTCACAGAGTACCTGCTATTGAAATGCCTTCAGTGTGTGACATTAAAAACAACTGAACAAACAGAGATAAGGGACAAATAGGATTTAAAACAGCCTTTTTTTCTTACGGCGAAAAAAAAATGAATGCGCTAGTGAAACTTATATATGCCCTCAGTGAGTATACTGGGAGGGTTTGCACTCTATGTGCGTGTTTAACTGAAGCATCACTGGAGTCCCTCTAGAACCAAAAGGATCCATTCTAAACAACTCCCTTTGGGTCAAGAATGACAATGATGAATCTGGAGAAAAACAGAGTCATCAACACAACTTTTCTCATGATGTCAATTTACAGTTTTACTGTTTGACACAAGGCATAATGCATAGACATGGATTTTTAAAAGATAACTGGTGATGACAATGCTTTTATTTAAAGAAAGTATTTCTATTATGTGAAATATAAAGTACAATCATATATTTGTTTATGCATACAAAATTTAAAACATAAGTGTTATGAGAATGGGAGGATTATATGAAAAACTACTATGATGTGTTACTGAAATTTGTATTTTATTCAATTCAGGCTCTCACTTGGGAAGTTCTATCACTATTGACTTTGAGAGTCAATGATGTTAGTGAGTTCCAAGTAATCAAGAAAGGCAAAATCTAAGGGACTAGAAAAGCATTACTTTGCAGTGATTATTTTTATTTTGGGCTTTGAAGGAAAGATGAAAGGCACTTTAACTGCTATTTAGTAGGTGTTCTTGTTTTATTCTATGCCTAGATCAAAGCAACTATCTCTAAGTTTACAAAACAGTTCATAGAGGCCTTGAAGTATAAAATCTGCCAAACAAACTCAGATTATTAGGTCATGAAATGACCCACTATTTTCCTAGGAATAACCAATAACAGAATGGCTGACTAACATCCTGATGTGATGATGATTTCCAGACACTTCCCAAGATGGTGTAGATGTGTGTTCAGTTAATGAGCCAAATCTATCTGGAGTGTATTTACAGTGAGCATCCTTTACTAGAATCTGAACCCTTCCATGCTTGCTTATAAAACAGGCCAAATGTGAGCAGTCATCTAACAACTCATCTGCTATTCTGAATGTCTGTTAAAGTTGATGAACAAACATTGTCTACCGAGGCTATGCTGAACCTTTATTTTCTTGATAATTTATTTCATTTTCTAAAAAGATTTTTTATTTATTTATTATTTACACAGTGTTATGTCTGTCTGTATGCTTGCAGGCTAGAAGAGGGCACCAGATCTCATTACAGATGGTTGTGAGCCACCATG
>LOJH01002086.1:29469-44678 GCA_001685095.1 Ellobius talpinus
CAGATGGTTGTGAGCCACCATGTAGTTGCTGGGAATTGAACTCAGGACCTCTGGTTAAGTGAACTCTTAACCTCTGAGCCATCTCTCCAGCCTGATAATTTATTTCATAATACCAGGGTGGAACTATTTATAAAAGTAATAAAACTCTAGTGAATTCAATTTTGGTAGGTTATTTTATACACAATGAAGTTATATTAAAACATTGAAGTTTTCACTGTCGTCCAACTATCCCTAAGTATACAGAGGAACAGATTTCTCCATTGCAGTTTCCTGTTGTCATACAGTCACTAGTCAGCTGTCAATCAGACTCTCAATAGTGCCAAAACTCCCAAAACAGTTATAATGTAGAAAGTTTGTTCTCTCTTCCATCAAGGGCTATTCTGACTGCATTTACTCCATTGTCATATAATTGTAAATGTCTTTGCCACTCCTTTTACATTTTACCATTTTAATTATTTTTCCTCCAAGCTTCTTTTGCTCTTGTATTTGCTATTTTATCAGACTATATTAGCATTACTTACAATTTCATATGTGGTCTGCATCAATTAAATTTTCCATAGGCTATGGACCCATCAAACTTTCTTGAATAACCAACAATCTGCAGCTAAAACTTGATGAAAATATAAACTATTAAGTACAACTTAAAGAAGAATAAAGATAATTATGTATTAAGAAGGAAAGAAGAATCTAAAATCACACACATACACACACACACACACACACATAGAATCTAAGCCCTGAGAAAGGCTGCATTGCTAGAATGAAACCTCAATCTGTTCAGATAGTTATATTTTAATTCATTGTCATATTACACTCTAGTCATAAATAAATGACCATGGTGTTGTAAAAAGGTGCATAAGCTCAATGGTAACTAGCCATTTGTCTTTGCCATCATGCCTTCATTGCTGTGGGACAATGGTCTTGTACCCTGTAAAGATTTGTCTCTTGTACTTGCTTAATAAAATGCTGATTGGCCAGTAGCCAGGTAGGAACAATAGGTGGGAAAACCAGAATAGGAGAATTCTGGGAAGAAGAAAGGCTCAGTCTGCAGTCATCATCCAGACTGAAAGGAAGCAAGATGAGAATGCCTTGCCGATAAAAGGTACCAAGCCACATGGCTAACACAGACAAGAATTATGTACTAATTTAAGATGCAAGAATTAGTTAATAAGAAAGCCTGAACTACTAGGTCAACCTGTTTATAATTAATGTAGACCTCTGTGTGTTTCTTTGGGACTGAACGACTGAGGGNTGCCTTGCCGATAAAAGGTACCAAGCCACATGGCTAACACAGACAAGAATTATGTACTAATTTAAGATGCAAGAATTAGTTAATAAGAAAGCCTGAACTACTAGGTCAACCTGTTTATAATTAATGTAGACCTCTGTGTGTTTCTTTGGGACTGAACGACTGAGGGACCGGGCAGGACATAAACCTCTGCCAACACTTTATAAGACTTTTGAGCCAATGTGGTTTTTGCTAGCAGCTTTGACAAACAACTGACAGAAAATAATATCAAGTTATTACAACTAATAGAACTTGCATTATTCTTGCCTGGCTTCTCTGGAAAGTGAAATGGACAGAATGAGATGGGGAGGTACTTAAGACTGGAATTATAGTAAAGAAGATCAACAATTATTTGAAGTCACAGTTAATAGTTTTACAATACTGAGTAATATAAATGCGTATGAGTTAAGATAGTATCAAAATTTCTATCAAAAACTAATTCATATCTAGAAGTACATGCTGAAACTGGCTTTTTCATTTATCAAGAGAAATAATCAGATTATAAAGGATAACATTCTTTAAGCCTAAGACAGGACCATAGTTGGCCTCACTCCTCAGGACAGAAGTGAACTAACATTTCCAACCCCTGGCCTTGTCCTACTTTTCCCCAGATCTGTACAACTGACCACCAGTATTTTTGATATCACCACATTGTACCATGATTGTGTTCCTGATCCATGCTCTTTTGTCTTTTACTTATTCATCCTAACCAAGGTCTACTTCTGTCTCTCCAAGGAAATATAGGCTTGTCTATAATTCTACAGTGATCTCATTTTACACTGAAAATGTTTGTTCAGAGTCAAAGTCCTCCAAAGGAAAGAGAGAAAAAATTTCACTCACCTCTATATGCACTTAATATAAATATAAAATATGACAGTAGATGTTCTAGGATAATATGTACAATTGCAAAAACACAGAAAATATTTAGATTTGACATCAACAAACATGATTTCCTATAACTTTGTCCAATCTATTTGAACTCTTCCAACTTCAATATTATAACTCTAACATAGCATTCAAAATATATGCCTTGTAAGAATATAAGGACCAAATAAAAATTCCATTTTCGTAGCCTAGCATCAGAATGAATAATTCAAAAAATAACAAGTTATAGTAAACATAAATTATTTTTCAGTAAATTGTGTTAAAAGATTCAACATTTTCTGCAAAGCTGTATTTGCTTGTTTTTGTTTTCAGAGTTTTCAGACCCTAACAGAAGCTTGGGTCTGTTCACATACAACTTTATCCTTCAGGAGGCAAAGGCAGGCAGACCTTTGTGAATCAGGACATGCCTAATCTACATAAAGTCTTCTGAGACTGCCAGAGTTAAATAATAAAAATACAAAAAGAAATTACTTTTGTGGGATGTCCTATGTTTGTAGACAAAATGATTCTAGGAAATTGTGTTTTTTAGATTTTAAAGTTTGTAATCCTCTTCCCTTAATTCTGCAAAGTAACTCCAACTTCCCCATCTTTGTGTTTTGTAGCTTTCTTAATAAAAAAAATTCTAAACAATAATTCTTGCCATTTTTGAAGTGGAATGCAATGAAAATTTTAAGAAAAAGTCACTCACCTTTTCTCTTGGATAAAATTGAAGGAATTATTTCTTATTGATCAAAACTGCAAGCAGGTAAACTTTCATCTTTGGAATAATACATAGTTTGTCATAATGGCACTTCAAAACTGGCTAGTCACAAAGCTTTTGAACTACTAACAACTTTTCACCATCAATAATTCCCACTGGAAATGCCAAAATACATTTCAGCTTAATGATTTAAGGCTACATATACTCCCTCCAGAATGAGTTCAACATCTCCCAGGGCATATTTATTGTTAATGTGACTTACTTAGCAGGTAAACACATGGGAAATATGATATTTCAAAATAATTATAAATACTGTGGCTATTTGATAAATCACATAAAGAAAATCACACACAAAAAAGAATACCACATAGAGCTATTTCTCACACTGTATAGACAACAAGCAGTAGATTGTACTAATTCACAACCTGGAAAGAATATAAAAACAGAATTATAAAATTTACCCTTTCATTTTATCTTTAAAAGTGTTTTATTTTCCCATGAGATCAAAGAATATTTCATGATATAAAATTAGTTTCTCCTATTTATCATATTTAGAAACTGTTACCTCCAATGAAATAAGTTTATAATAAAATCAAATCAGCCTATATTTTGATAGTAAGAAAAATTAACATTTTATTTCCTGTTTCTGGTTTTAAGCATGGGAAATCTTATGAAAACCAAACTACACATTTTTTTGGCTATCAGTGTTTCTAATATAATAGATGTTAACAATTTTGCTCGCTTTCATATTTGATCTATAAAATTATGATAACTATGATAGATCTCTTTAGTTCCAAATATTGTAACTTTTGGGGTATCTTAAAGTACAAATACAAACACAGAGAGAGAGAGAGTTAAGATTTAAGTTATGACTTTAAATTTCACCAACAAATGTGTCCACTTCACTCTAAAGAACTTAAAAAAGGAAATGTGCTATTTTCAGATCATACATCTCATGAGAAGAAAAATACTAAACTGAAGACCACACATTCAACTCTGGTAAAAGCTAACGCTGCAACTAGTACAACAATATCCATCAGCTAATGCTAAATGCCTTCTCTAGCACGATTGCCTGAACTAGCTCAGTTGTTAAAGGGTCAAAATTTATTATCATTTCAGTTCACCTAATAAGTAATGTTTTTGCCGAACAAAACCAATTCCCAATAAATTCTCATTGTATTTGTGTGCTCTGATTTGATTTAGAGGCCTATAGGGAGACACCATTTGGTAGCACAGGAACACAGAGGGGTAGGTGGTGCTGAGGAGAAGTTGTGGCCCATGTGCCAGAGTGTTAGTGTGTCAGGTTGATTTATTGAGTGAGCTTCACTTCACCGAATGTTCCGAGATATTTATTTCCCTAAAGGCTCTACAAAGATATGAACAGACCCGCATCCACAGATGTCATCATTGCTCATTTTACCGAGTCATGAAATTTTCTCAACTGCAATTTGTCCATCTAAACTGCTGTAACAAAACAATGTCAATAGTAGCATCCTCCTTCAGCACCTCCTTCTATCTGTGGCTCAGTTGCCAAATTCAGTACTTCTGGGAAACTTGGTGATAATTAAAGTGACAGAGACAGCTCACTGTCATTTCAAAAGAGTTCTTCTTCACAGGCATTACTACAATTGTCAAATTCAACTCTAAGTACTGACATGAAATGAAACAACAGAAGAGGAACAAAATTAGAATACTTAAACACAGAATAAGGCCATGCAATCAAACTTAAAGATGAAAATATGTGCAGGAAAGTGAAGGATAAGAAGAAAGCAGGCTATGGGTCACTAAAGTCTGAATTTCAAAAAGTGTCGCCTCTTAGCATGTAGCCATCAGCCTCAAATACAGCAGAGAGACTTTGATTTATCAACGTTCCTATCTTAAACTTCAAGCAAGGGAAGTATAAAAACTGATTTTGAAAAGAGGTACAAACAAAATGTGTATAAATATATATGCATATGCATAGACAAATCCATATCTCCCATGAATAATCAAAAGCACTATGCAAATATACTACAAAGTTCGTCAGATACATTAGAATGTCAAGCATTATGACTTGAATATTTTCCATAATTTCCACTAAAATCATGTTCAGTACCTAACGGAATGTCAATACCTCTGTTAAATAAAACTGCATGCCTGTGCTGTACATCAGAATTTTCAGGTTTATTTAAATATGTTAATATTTCTCATTATGCCATTAACAATAACCTTCATCCATTTGTGAAAAACATTTTGCCAGGCGTGCACATAAAAAATTAGCAAGTGAAGCAAAATCACCTTAATTTGCTTTGGACCAGCAAATAACCAACTAATTTGCAGAAATCCCTGCCAAGCACTCATATTAAATGCTTCATGCTTATTTTATGACCTCTGCTGCTCTTCTCCTTCCTGGGCCCTGAATCATATGATCATTAACATATTGCAAGGTCTGAAACTTTATTTTTTACATTCTTTAATTAATGCCTGTTTATAGAAGGCCATAGGACTTCAGATCCAGTTAATGAAACTTCGCTCCCCCAGGCCTCTGGGGCCCAATAGAGAGCTCTCTCCTCTGTTGTTTTAGTAGCTTTTTTCCAACTGTTTGTTTATACATACTTAATTGATCTCTTTAGTCCCAGAAGCATTCCAGAGACACAACCTGTTTTGAGGCAAGCTAAGTTTTCCCCCTTCCCTTTATAAAAGCCTTGGATGCCCAAGGTTATCAGTTTTAATTTGGAAGTTGAAGATTCAGCTTTATTTACACTGCGTAAAACTAAAAACTGATACAGGCCTCGGAGTGTTTGTTTTTTTCATCCAAATATAGTGGAGGGGATCACAAGTGCATACTGTATATAATTATTTTGATATAGAACTAAGTAATTACTAAATGCTACTATGTCTTATTTTATGGCACTGAACAAACACAGCTTTATAACAAGTTGAAAATAAAAACAAATCAGGCTGCCAATGCATGAAATTTTCATGGCTCTTCAATTTACATTTTACATATTCCCTATGACAAGAATTTCTATTATGCTATTCTCTTTTTTCTGCTATAATTAAATTAAAAAAGTAATTGGCTGGTGCTGCACATTGCAGCAATGTCTTAATCACATAGACAAACAGTTTTACAATAGCTTACACCATTTGCCACATGACTATAAACCCAAGACAGATAGCACATAGCAGCTCTCAACCATCATGGTGCCCAGAACACAAGGTTCATCCCGCATGCTGATTGGCAACTCTATGGTGGAATTCCCAATGAAGGCAAAGAAGGCCAATGTTGTTCACGTGCTTTTGAAAATTTCTAAAATTCAAGGACTATAAATCTGCAAATATGTACATTATCTCAAGTTCAGAGTTTCTAGTGGAAGCATAAAAAAGAAGAAAATATGGGCATGAATCATTAATACATCATGTGTTATGTGTATTAGCAATGAGAAAGTATTAGTTCTCTAATGAAAAAAGAAGCCACCTGGACGGTGCATGTGTTTCATGTCTGCATATTATATACAGTTTTTAGTGGTATTTATGCCTATATTTTCTGTTTATAGTTATATTGAACACTGTACTAATTATTGAAGGGTTTCAGAGGCACAAAATCTTTAATGTTTCCAAATATTACTAATGAGACATTCCTGAGAGCTAGAACTGAATGCTAGCTTTTCAAGTGCTCCCAGGGTGGTGTAGAGTGAGCAGTTACAGTTTTGTTATCTAAGAAAATGAGAAGATAAGATTCTGTATCTTCTAACTTCCACTAAGTCTCAAGTACTATGTTCACTGACAGCTCAGTCCTATGTGAGGATAAAAATTGAGGCAAATCTAAAATAAGTAACTGACGATTCCAACAGGAGCAAGGAAGAAAGAAGAAAAAGAGCCTGAGAAAGCAAATGTGCCATCTGCATAGTCCTGCAAGGAATAAAATCACACAACCCAGAACACACGACACAAACCCTCAGCAGAGAAATAAATATATTTTACCATACACTTTATGTGTTTGTCTATCAATGAAGTTGTTTGTTGTTTAAGGAAACTAATAATTTTGAATGAAAATGAAGTCTGTCCTTCGTTTGGATTACTTAGTGGTAAGAAGAATTAACGTTTAACTGTCTATGAAAAAGAAGCAGAAAATAAAGAATTGCTGGGCTAGAGCTCCCTAAATTGAGTAAAGCTAAGATGGTTCCTGAGACACCTACACACTTGATTACTTATTCAGCTTTCTAAACCCCGTCCGAGAGTGCTGATAATTATTAAATGACCCCAAACTGCAACTGGTTGATCCAAAAGTTTACAGGGCCAATTAATAGAATTTTGTTGCTAAATTGAAATCTGCTTCAGATACTGCCATTATTACTTCATTTTGATTATTGATTATAAAGTGAGACCCCCTTTGGAAAGTAAAGACATATTTAGACAAAGCCAGCTCAAGCCACAGAGACAGTGCCAATATCCCACTAGCAAGTTAGTCTTAAGTGGAACGTGATGTTAGAATAATACTAAATATAAACAAATACAAACTATGCTTTAAGGTAGAGAAAACATTTTAAGAAGGATTTCAGTCCACTGTGTGAAGGTTGCTTGTAGATAGTCAGGAAACAGTGGGTTGGGTTTTTTGTGTTTTTTTTCCTTCAGTTTTCAGAGTCTACATCTTCTTCTACCACATGCAGTCTCCTTTTCCCCACTTCCCTTGATTTAAACTCTCTGACTTAATGTAAACCAAATCCAGTCATTCCTGACAGGGTGCTCACAAGCTAAAAGGCTTCAATCTTCACATAAATAGGGTGCACATCAAATCTTATGCTAGTATACTCAAGCTTTCAGATTCTCTGTTTGCCACCAGAAATGGCAGCGTTTAGTATCTACTAAGCCATAGATTTATGATGAAATGCTTGCAGATTGACAAGCAATTTTGTGACAAATGCATCTTCAGTGTGAGATTGAGAGGAATGCTTAGGGCCTGCCTAAGTGATTTAGTATTTTATACCTTTGCTCAAAAGGACAGTTCATGTAAGTCAGTTCATCTGAGGACTGTCAATCAAAAAGAAACTAAAAATGATTCTGAAATCATGATTCACTAAAAAAAAGGAACTTTCTCTCTAGAATTCAGAGGTTCACAGTGCTGAATGCTGAACTGATAAGCAAGGTTTGAAATGTAAAACGGTTTAATGGAAACAAGACAGATTACTTACTTATTGAGATACAAAACAGAGCATCCCTGATTGCTTTTATTTATGAGGTGCCAATATTTGAACATATGTAAAGTTTGAATTGTTTCCCATTTGCCCCAGACTTTAAAACATAATTCTTTTTCTTAATGTGCACTTTTCAGGGCAAGGAGTTGCAATGAACACCTCCCATTCACAGAGAATTACAATGTTCTTTATCTCACCAGTACTGAAAAAAAAATAAGGAAAGAAAGAAAAGAAAAGAGAAAAGGGAGGGAAAAAACTTCCAAAGGTTCGGACTCCTGAAACCTGTAAACAAAATCTGTGGAGCAGATAAAATTTTAAATGGCACAATGCAATTAAAGCTGAATTCAATTTGAGCGCACCCTGTCCATCTGTCAGAGAGAAACAAAAGCCGAGAGGCTGCATTATTGCTGAAGCCCTGCTCTTGTTAATTTGCTTGCTGAGAGATTTCAATTTCTAGGAAGTGCACAAATTAGTGTTCAGTCAGGGCTGGATCCTTAGTAAGTACAAGCAGATGGTGGAAATCAGCCCTAATCAAGTGGCCAAAGCCTTTTTTTTCCCTGTCTGATTAAAGCATTTTAATCCTTTCAGATTGTCTACTTTTTTAACAAAATATTCACCATCCTTTATTTTTCTTATATTGCAGGACGGATTTAAATTTAGCCTATCAATATGATATTTAAAAAAAGAACTTTGAAAAAGATATCTATGCTTATCTAATAACAAGTACTGGCTAGATTTATGAACCCTTTTAATGCCTTGTCTTCTATTATGTGTTAAATAATAATTGGAATCAGTATTAACTCATATGCTAATAAAAATATGGCATATTGAATCTCTTCTAGAGAAATTAAATTATTGGAGGAGTTAGAGAATATTTTCAGTGTTCAGGCTGAAAGCTAGTAAAAGTAGCAAGCAACCAGAAAATGTGATGTGTTTACACACATATCCCACACTCAGAAAAGAAAGAAAACGATGGTTTTTTTATGCTAAGGCAAAACAACAAACACATAAATTCTTAATAAGGGGATCTGCTTAAGTCAAACCTAAGAAGATCCAGCGACTAAGAGAATTCCAGTTTGGGGACAATGAAAACATTAGCTTGGAATAAGAAAATATGTCATTGTCTTCAGAGGACAGGGCAAATGTATTCAGGATCTACATCTGTTACAGTCATCAAAGCTGTTTTGAGATGTGCTCAAATCTGCAAGCACAGTTACCAGGCAAAGAACATGTGACACACAGAGAAAGCAAAACATAACAGTGTCATTCAATTGTACTCCTTTCATCAAACACTTGCTTCAAAGGACGTTGCTCTACTTTCATTTCTTAAAATTCAAGATATAGAAAGCCAAATTTTTCTAGTTTCAAAAAACTATTTCTGATAATAAGCTAAGGGTTAAAATTTCCAAGTGTCTGAATGCACTCAAAGCAGTCTTCTGGCATGCTATCCTGAAACGTGACCTGTAAATATGTGTGCAACAACCAAGAGCACTCATGGGGATGAAATGCCAGCTTAATGTCTGAAAACTTGGTATTGATTTCAGATATTCAAATTTTTCAACTTTTGAACAAGTTGAAACTTTGTACTATTTCTTATTCCCCTGAAGATATGCAAAGTTCCTGTTGGTGCTTCAACATCCTGTTTAGCAATTTCATTACCCAACTGGTTCTGAACAAATGCCTCTCTAGCAGTTTGACAGTGTTTTACAAAGGGTAATGCATATTTCTGATGCATTTTGTTGAACTAAGTTAATTAAAGCAAATAATTTAAATGTTAGCTTCTTTGTTTGAACCTTTTTTAATTAGATCTACTATTTTAAAGTGAGAGATAGTATAAGGATAATCTTTATATAGCACCAAGTTCAGACATTTGGCTGTGTTTGATATAAAGTTGCATATTTCCAGTTTAAAAATGTAAACCTCATATATGAGGGGGGAAAGTACCCCAACATAGAAAAGCACTTACATTTTGTAATTTCTACTTAAATTGTATCTGATCTTTCCATTCAAAAGTTAATAGTAAAAAACAAAAATAAGTCAACACAACTAGACAATGATTTTGTGGGAAAGAAAGGGTTTAAGTTTCTGACAACTAATAGAGACAGAATTAGTTTAATACAACCTAAGTCTGCTTACAAAACTTTAGGAAATTTGTATTTCCTTCCCAACTTTGTCACACATTCATGTTTCAGGTAACTAACATGGCTGACATAGCCTTTCCTGAACACCACACTTGGTAGCTCAAAACCTGTTAGAGACTAGAATCTTCTGTGACAGTTACAATCTGTTTCTGTCCAGGACTGAGCACTTGATAATTATTCACTCTAAAATGTAATGAGCCACTAAGCTAAGAAGCACACAGGTGTGTAAAGGAACAGACTGACTTCCTTATCTGACTCTGTGCATAGCATTGTGGGTAACATAAGGTGTGGAAAGATGCACCCGTGACGCAAAAGCGTCTCTTTATTACCATGGCCTCACACCTTTCTCTCCATCTGCTTCACATTTGCCAATATCTTTAGAGTCCTTATGTCAGCTGAGGCTCCTGGCCTCTGTGATTTAGGCTCTAACCATTCTCAAGGCCCCTGTCTTGACTCTTGCTGAATCTCACCATCATTAACTGCATGAGATGGCTTCAACTCTGCATAGCCCTTCCTTTGCTTGTAGTTCCCACCATCAAGAATGCTATTTTCAAGAAGTTCCATTTGCCAGGGACCTGTTGAAGCTTGACTTTCTTCCCACATATTCCCTTGTCTCCCCATGGCAAAACAGAATTTCTCTTTCACCTCTTCTCTTCGGTCAAATATATTGTTTTAGATTTTTACAGTTATGTAAATCCCTACAAAATTGTGGCCTATACTTATTTAGAACCTTCCTTTCCTACCTGAAAGGCAGTTTTATTTTGTTTGCTTATTTTGTCACCATGGGAACAGTGACAGAGCACCAGTAGATGATACAGGGATGATCAGCTAGATGTGTTTATATAAACTGAAATGATATTTAAAAGTAATTTCCTAATTATATTTGCCCCATGTCAAGCACATAGCAGCCATATGTGGTCACTGTTTATTGACACAAACCATGCAGACAGAGTTTCAGGCTTGAGGAAAAGTCCTGCGACAGAGTTCCATTGCAGTCAATGCAATGCAGTTTGAATTTGTGTCCAGCTGTCATCAATGGGCAGTGAGAATCAGAGCAAAGGAGTCTTCAGGGCTCCAGTTTTGATGGGTTGGAGGACAGGATGACACACACAATGGACTGCACTCTCTGGGCGGGTTTGTTTTTTAGCTGCAGAGTCTTCCTCATTTGCTATCTGCAAAATCATTACAACTAGGCCAAAACAATTCTGATAACTTCATATATAATTAATAGTGGTTAAGGAAATTTATGTGGCAACTGTTCTGTAGAAGCCTGATTTCACACTTTCAATATTTAAAAAGGGTGCTGCCACGGCTGGTAGGAATAAAATTAAACCTACCAGCTGTGTTTTTTTTTTGAGGAAAACACATGTTTTATTTCTGTTTTCTCTCCCATCCTTGTAAATGTCAGAAACACAGAATAGGAATATACTGAATTACCCTGGCTTACCATTTGAAAATACATGTTGCTTTCTCTGTTTGGATTTTAACTAGGTAAAAATATTGATCACGCTTAGTGGGAGTTTTTCTTTTGTTGTGGCACAGTGTGTAATTCTTCAACTTTCCTGAGAATATTGAAGTGATGCCAATGTCCACCTGATCTTGCTGCAATTTTTTATGTTCTTTCCTTCACTAGATTTCTCCTCATTATAGGATAATCAAGGACAATTTCTAAGGGATATATTTTCTAAATCTAACATTAATTATAATTTTGAAACTATTCCAAGAAATTTTACATGAGATTATTTTAAATTGACCAGGCTTTTAGCCACCAAGGTCAACAGTATTTAGAAGAGACTTAAGTAGCATTTGTGAGCCATAAGGAATCCAAGCACTGGATTACAAAGTTTCCTTCTGTCTTGTGTCATTGATGTGATAACATGGGACTAAACACTGTCACTTGGTTGTCATGGAAGCCTCTCAGCTTGGGAGAGAAATAGTCTTACATGAAGAATTATTTTTCTAGAGTTTGATATTTTTACATGTTGTCACTAGTAATTCCTCTAAGTAGAAAGACTTCAAGATAAAACCTTGTGCAGTAAGTATGTATTATATTAGGAATTGATGTCATTTTTAACAAAATAATATTACTTAAATCTAAACAATGTGAGAAGATTATGAACAATTTCCTTGGATTTCTCAAAGACTGGCATCAGCTCACAAAACATTTCAACCACTCTTGGTCTACCTGCTCCCAAATATTCCTTTTGTAGCTTATCACATTATCACCATCCTTCTCTGGCATAAAATCTTCATGAGGAGAGTGATTTATCTGAATGAGCTCCAAACTGATGGAATCCTTCCAAAATGTCATACCTTTTTTATTAACATGCTGGAATTGCTTAATTTCTTCCATCAGCTGATGATGAATCTAGGGATCATAAACTATGATGAGTTTCTATTATCATATAGGAAATGTAGTATGAATAACATGATGGGCTCCCAGGACACAGGAAGTAGATGGAGAAGGTAGCAACTCCACAGCATGGTGGGTGGGTACCAAGGGTGAGTAGAAAGAAGGCATAAGATAGGAACTTGTGGCACCTGGGAGTTTTGCCCAAGACACTCCTTGTTTTACAGTAAAGATGAAGATGTTGCCAGGTTTCTTACATCAGCACAGGTACTGTTAATGCTAAATTAACCACTGTCTTTAAAAATGCTAGACTTATATCTAAAAACAAAAACATGAGAACAAGCCAAATGTTATTTGTTGATTTATTTATAGCTCCAAACTGTGGCTTCCAAGAGACTAAAATAGACAGTGGAAGCTCCTGTTCGCCAGGTCATTTGCACTTCCATCACTCCTCTCGTTTAATAGTGCTCTGCCAATATTTGTCACAGATTGCAAAATAAGACAAAAGGGGGGCACTGAAGATGCAAAAATAGCAGCTGCTATTTGTCATTGACAATCAGAAAACTTGGTAAATCTTTACAAGTTCATACAGAAAAAGTGTGTGTGTGTGTGAGAGAGAGAGAGAGAGAAATCAAAGTAAAATTTTGCTCTCTTTTAGAAGCAAAATATGTGTGTTTTTTTTAATTTTCAGCTACAATTTCCATTTTGATGCACATTCCTGGACAAAAGGGTCTAACTGTTCATCACTGTCTGTTCTATCACACCAAAGATGATATCAGCATTAGATAAATGATATGCCAAAAGATTTATTTTTAAACTACATCCTAATATTTGCCACCATATGATTCATAATCTCATTCTGATCCTAGGAGAAACTGACCTTTCACCTTTGCTCCGCCTGACTGAGCCTGTTTGAAGAAATGAAGCCAGAAAGGGCTCACCTAACTCCAAACTTTACAACACTTGCCGCTTGAATGCATTCCCAGAAGTAAATAGCAACCACATCAAGTAACGTTGCCTGAATAATATTTTTGGAACTAAAACAAGACTCAAATAATATACCTCCCTTGCTTAGCACTCTGGCTCGGAGGACCTGTCATGATCCAAGCATAGCCCTACACATGGCATCACTTCCTACCTAAGACCAAGGCGTCAGCCATGCATGCCAGCCTCCCTATGTCAGGTAGATTTCAATTGCTTGGCTAACATACTTGCATCTTTGAAATTCTAATCTTTCTGCTGTATTTCTCAGGAATTTGTTTCCATGCTAGTTCCCATTTGTAATACCTCTTTAACGGGTTCCTGTTTTACAATCTCCAAGAGATTGTGTTGCGGCTGTTATTCGATAAAGTTGTTTCCTGTGACCTCACTTTTATTATTGGCCAGAATTATCTGTTTTATGGTTTCTCTTGATCCAGTTAAACATCTGTCTGCAGAATTCCTACTGCACTTTTTCTATCTCCAAAGCTCTAAACAAATTTGCTAGCAATTTGCAAAGAATTTTCATTATTTTTATAAACACAAAAGCAATCAAAAGAGAAATATAAGCATCTTTAGAGGCACTACTAATGTAATCTATTTTTACATCCTTCATTGTGATTTCAGTATAACATCATAAGATATAAACTATCATGTCCCCTATTCTGTTCAAGGTCATTTTGCCCATTGATTTCTCAGGACTTGATGCTTTAAAGTAGGTTGACATCCTGCTTGTATGTCTTCAGCGAAATTTAGTCAATACAGTAGGAAGAATCATTAGTTATTCAAGGTAAAACTTTAAAAAAAATGTGACTGAGACACTTTTGACCTTCTCTGAATTGGGAAATGCTCTGTGCATCTTTATGTTCTTTTAAATATAATTTGTCTAAACTGTCTAAAGTAAATCAAAAACTATCACTCAACCCCCTTAGTAAAAAGGGTAAATTTTAATTGCAGAACTTAAACCTCACAATTAAAAGCTGTGCTGCTACTTAAAGCCAACACAAACACAGGCATGAAAGCCGATGCATACAAATTAGATTCTTTGACACATTTGTAATTCTGAAGGCTACGTTAAGCACAGACCATTTATTAAGCTTTAAGCATTTTCATAAGACAGACTAGAAAAGATAGATAATTGTTACATTTTATAATATTCTATCATTTCTATACTAAGTAAAAATTTATATTAAAATCTTATAAATTTTAAGGTATTCATAACATTTCTCAAATAGAATATTTGGGAAAAAGCATGTTCCTTTACACTGAAGATAGTTACACTTTTGATATTACTAAACATAGGTTTTTAAATTTAAAAAGCACTAGTAATTAATTGAAGAAATAATAAATATCTAGAAAATAAACAAAAAATAAATATCCAAATGAAAAGAAAATAACAAAAATGTCATTTGCTACCAAACATACAAGAACATTTCTATTGATCTGAAATGCAGGTATACTGACTTCTTGATACATAGTTTTATCAAATATATTCACAAAAATGTGTTCAAATGTTATAAATCTTTATTACTAAAGACAATGGGACATATATAGATCTAACAGAAAAAAACATTAAGTATACAGTGATATTGTAACTGAAGTTTAACTATTAAAAAGATTCCTGCTTTGAAAAAAATGTTAAGGAAAGACCTTCACATACTTAAGTGTATGTGCTTTGTGTGTATGTGTGTGT
>LOJH01002087.1:0-10552 GCA_001685095.1 Ellobius talpinus
TTCGGGTGTTAAGCTAGCCATGTGGGAGCCGGGCGGGAAGAAAAGCAGGCCTGCACCCCCTATCACTACAGATTGGCACACGTGTCTACATGTTTAAGCATGCAGCCATGTTGAAGGTTCAATTCTAACCCATTGCAACTTGGATTGGGATGTTTTTGTTTATCTTTTTAATTTTTAAAAGTACTTTTTATTTTATGTGTATGGGTATATACCAGTTGTGTGTCTTGTGATCACAGAGGTCAGAAGGAAATATTTGATCCCTGAAATTGGAGTTACAGATGGTTCTGAGCTGCATGTGGGTGCTGGGAATTGAACCTAGGTCCTCTGGAGGAGCAATCAGGGCTCTTAGTCACTGGGCCACCTCTCCAGCCCCACTTTTTAGATGTACTCCTTGCAATGCCAAAGAAGAATTTGATTCTCACAGCTGGCCATCATTTACATGATTGTTCACTCCCATCTGCTTGTAGAGGGTGGGGGTGTATTCACATGTATGAGCGACTACAGAAATCAAAGGAAACCCCAGTGTCTGTCCTCACCTGCCACCTCTTGAGAAAGGCTCTGCCACCATTCACCACTGTGCACATCAGGGGGACAGTAACCTTCCAGAAATTGTTTTGTGCCCACTCCCCATCCCTCCAGAAGAACTCTAGAATTACAGACATGTACTGCTGTGCCCAGATGTATGTGGATTCTGCAGATTCAAACCCAGGTCCTCATACATGCATGACAAGTGCCTTACTTACTGAGCCATCTCCTCAACCCATGGAGGGGCTTCCTAACTGCCAACCACACCACCCTGGGAAACAACTACATCACCTACCGTGCCCGTGCACAGCTCCACCTTCTAGGCTGCACTTTGCTCAGGATTTATTTAGTCAGCTCTCTGCCCCATCAAAGAGGTCACCTCCTACATTTGTGATTTGTTTAAGTCACATTGTCACTGCCTTTCATCTTCAGTATGAATATTATGTTGAGGCTATGAAGTCCTATGGTTTAACCATATGTGTTTATGGGTTTGTACCATGTACCTAGCATTAGAATATGACATAAAATACTTTCTGAACCTAAATCTCCTCTATGTGCTCTCCTAAATGTGCTTCATCTATACAAATGTCTCCCCAGCTCCCTAATGATATCAAGTTGTTTAATCTGTCCTAGAATTCCACCGAGTTGGAACCTTACAGCATGCAGCCTTTTCCAAGTGGCTTCTTTCACTTAGCACTGTGCTTGCAGGATTTCTTCTTCCATTTAGCTATGGGTGTCCACTGCTCACCCATGTCTTTTCTGTGCCCCGGTGAGCCACTTCTTCTGATTGCTCAATACTATTCCACAAAGTGGATGAAGTGCAGCTCATTTCCCCGTTTCCTAGGAGGGCATCTTGCTTGCCCCCAGTTTTATACAATTACGAGCAAAGCTGCTATAAACATTCATATGCAGGTTTTCTGGGTGGCCATAAGTTTTCAACTCAGTTGGATAAACACTGAGGAGCATGACTGATGGATCATATGCTAAGATTATATTTAGCTTTGTAAGAAACTGCCAGACTGTATTCCGCAGAGGCTCCGCCAGTTTGCATTATGACCAGCCACGAACGAGAGTTCCTGTTGGCCCATCCCTGCCAGCACCTGGTACTGGCCTCCAGCCAGCCTCGTCGGTACACATCTCTATCTCAATGGTGTTATGTTTGCAAGTCCCTGTCGACACAAATGGCTCTGCTCACCTTCTGCTCACTTTCTGCTATGCTGATGAGGGATTTGTTTAGATCTTCGCCTAAGTTTTTTAATCAGGTGGCTTGTGTTCCTTTTGTTGAGTTTTAAGAATTCTTTGTTTATTTTGGATCCAAGCCGATTAGCACACGTGTGTCACATGGATGCTATCTGATTAGCACACATGTGTCACATGAAAACAAGTTGGTTAGCACACATGTGTCACATAGATATTTATTTCCTTTACCTTCTTCCAGAAAAGTCTTTGAAAGAACAGATTTCAATTTTTTTTCTGTGTTTACATGGGCACATTCAGGTACACATATGTGTGTGTGCATGCGCTTATGGGCGACAGAGTTAATCTTGAGATTTGTTCCTCAGGAGTCATCCATGAGGTCTTTCATTGACCCCAGATGTCACTAAGTAGGCTAGCTAGGTCCCAGTGAGTCTCAGAGACCCTCCTGTCTCTACCACCCCAGCATGGGGATTACACATGAGCACCAACACTCCTGGCTTTTCATGGATGCAATGAGGATCAAATTCCAGTCCTCGTGCTTATACAGCAGGCATTTTACCTGCTAAGCCATCTCCTCAGTTCCAGAAGATTTTAATTCTAGTGTCATGCAATTATCCTATTTTCCTGGATCATTCTGTGTGGATTATGGATGAAAACTCAATAGCAAATCTAAAGTCAGCAGACTTCTCTCCTGGTTTTTATTCAGGATGTTTCAGGGAGTCACACATTTCCCTTTAGGATTTTGGTCCATTTTGAGTTAATCTTTGTGAACGATGTAAAGTTTGTGTCTAGAACCATCCATTTGTGCTTGCATATGGATATTCAATCCTTTTAGCACTAGCTCTGAGAAACTGCTTTTCCACCATTTGGTTGCCTTGCTTGCTCTGCTGTAACCAGCTCTGCTCTTCCTCCATTTCTTGGACCTGCGTGTTTCCTCCCTGCCAAGACCACACTGTGTAGACTGGATTCCGTCTCTGAGCATCTAGAAAGGAGATAGTGTGGGTTCCTCTTCTGGTTACATCCTCAGTGTCATGTTTTCCATTGTACGTCTTTGGCTTTTCCTTTTCAACTCTAAAAAGTCTGTAGACATCAACAGGTTTTGTGGTAATTTGATTGCAACCATGCTCACTATCCAGAAGAATGATATTAACCTTCCTCCCATCCACAAACAGAAGCGACTTCTCCATTTAATGAGGTTTTAAGATTTTAACTAATCAAATGTGTGCTTGTAAGAACAGCTTCAGGAAGGTCATTTCTCTCCTTCCACTCTTATTTCTGCCATGCTTCAAACACCAGTCCAGCTAACCAATGAGCTTCTGGGCCATTCTTCTGCCTCCACTCCTGTCTTAAGTGCTGAGATCATGGATGCACCCTCTGCATCGGCTTTCTGTGTGGGTTCCAGGTGAAGAGGCACGGACTGTGAGTACTTGTACTTACTGAGGATTCTCCCTGGCCCTTATTGAGATTATCTTGTAACTAAAATGTGTTTCCCCTTCACTCCTGAAGAGTATGTTTTTCTGGATTCAAACTTGAGGGTTAACACTTATTTCTTTTTTCTTTAGTTCAGAGTATGACCTGACCTGTACTTGCCACGTCTCTCCAGTACTCTGACTTCAGGCAAAAGAGCCTGTTACCTCTCGGTTGGTATACCCTAAAATGTTCGATGCCTTTCCCTCACTGCCACTGACTTCTTTCAGGAATATTCCTTTGAGCCGGATGTGGTGGCTCTCGTCTGTAAGCACAGCATCTGCCAGGCTATAGTAGGTGGATCGTCATGAATTTGAGGCCAGCCTGGGCTACCTATATAGAGAGTTTCAGATCTGCCTGGGCTGCAAAATGAGACCCTCCCTCAACCTTGCTCTTCCCCCAAGGACAAGGTGTCCTCAAATTCAGATCTCAGGCATTTGATGATTGTCTAGCATATGTTTTTTTGACTTTATTTTGTTGGGTTTCTGTCAGCTACTTGCTGACAGAATCTGTGGGGTTATGGTCTATGTTTTTCACGAATTTAGGGGATTTTTTGTTATTATTCCTTCCAATTCTACTTTAGTCCTTTCTTCTCCTCTCCTGTGACTCCGAGAACATCCATGTTTGACCCTGTGCCATCATTGCACTGATTCCTAGGCCGCCGTGCATCTTCCTTCTGCGTTCTCTTTGCAGATTGGTTTGACTCTGAACTCCATTGACCTGTTTCGAGTTTATTGTTCTCTCCTCGGTTGTCTTCACTCTTGCACTGAGCCCACAGAGCAAGGTTTCCAAATTTCAGTTGTATTATTTTACTTCTAAGATGTCCCTTTGGTGTTTTCTTAAATGCCTACTATTTCTTTGCTGAGGTTTTCTGGTTGGGTTTCTTTCTTCTTTTCTTTTTTTCTCCATTGCTTTTGAGCCTGTTCATGATTGCCTTGGAAGCTTTTTATGATGGCTGTTTTCTAATCCCTGTCAGATTATCCCAGCATCTGATTTTCCCCCAGTGCTGGCATCCGCTGACTGCTGTTTCTCAGCCGCCCTGTGATTGCCTGGCTCTTGGTCTGATGAGTGAGTTTTTATTGTATCTGGGATATTTGGGGGATTTGGTAATGGAGATCTGGATTCTATTTAATCTTACCATTTAACAGCATCCACTCTGCCTAAGATGCATTTTGCAGGCTGGAGTTGGGGTAGACTTGTAGCTCCCCATTTCCTCTTTCAGTATGAGCTACAACCACTTCCTGATTCACAGCCAAGGGATAAAGTGGAGGGGCTGTACCCACTCAAAGGCAGAGTTCTAACTTGCACGACCTGTTTCCTGCTGGGTAAAATGTCAGTGACTCCATGTCAGGCCCCACAAGTCCCCAGTGGGATGAGACAGAACTCCAGCTAGCACTTCCCAGGTACCTCCCTCTACATCTCTGGTCCTGAGTACATGATGTCCAGAGAGCAGCTGGTTTGCACTGGGCCAGCACCATCGCAGGGGGCCCAGGCACAGCATGGGAGTCTGCCTTGCTGTTGTGCCTGCTGCTGGGGGAGGGTTTAGCTTTCATCTGTACCTTTCAGGATATAGGGAGAGAGCCTCTTGGCCCCCAGCACTATGTGTTCAGAAGGAAGCTCTGGCCTCTGCTGTAGGGCTCTGCCCTCAAGGTCCCTGGGAGTCCTGGCTTTCAGGGCATTCCCAGGTAAGGACTTTTCTATTGTCAAACAGGCTGGAGAGAAGAGGACCACTTCTTTCTGGCTGGAATCAGAAGTTTCTACTTTGGTTGTTTTTTTTCTCCCAACACTTTTGTAAAAAGCAAACTTCTCAAAGACTCCCCAAAATAGATCTATGTCCTCAGAGCGACCATAATCCTCTGTGTGGAAGGGGCTTGAGGAACCACAGCAAAGCAGCCTTTCCTTTGGAACTGGCGAAATATTTTTAGGCAGTTATTAAAAGGAAAACACGTTAAAAATACCCTTAGATTTTCCAGATGTCCTCAGTGCCATGCTTGGCTCTGAGGACCGCAGTTCAGGTTAAGGAGCAAGATGTGCATGCTGGCTCCTGTCCCTTGCCAGCTCCAGGCAGCTGTCATCATTCCAACCCCTTCTGCTTCTGGTTCCCGATCCCTAGTTCTCACTGTGGCAAAGTGGCAGCAAAGACCTGGGTTCGAATCCAGATTCTGCCACTCACCATCTGAGCTACCCTGGGACAGTTTTCTGACCTATCTGGGTCTATGCTTGCTCATTGGTAAACATGGGGGAGCTTTCACACTATCATGTTGGGGTGTGGTGGTTTGGTTAAATATAGCGTGTAGCTGAGGCATCTCAAAATAACAAGACAGATGGTACCTGAGGAGAAAAGATACCTGAAGTTGACTTCTGACGTACACGTATGGGCACTGAAATTTCGTACCTGTCAATTCAGCCTGCTGTTTACCAAATAGATCATGATTTGTAAACAGCCATAATTGTTCATCACAGTGGCAGTGTGGGCAAGCACAAGATCAAGGCAATGGGCAAGTCCATTTCTTTTGAAGGTTTGTTTCCTGGTTTGTGGCCATTTCCTCGTGTGACAAAAGAAGCGAGCAAATCCTGGAGTCACTTGTACAAGAACAGCAACAGCGACTTGAACTCGCCACCTTGTGACCTAGTCGCTTTTCCCTGCCCCAGTCCCTTGCTCACACCATCATTGCAGGGGCTTGGGTTTCGGTGCTGACCATCTAATGAAACGTGGACATTTGGTCCAGGGTCCTAAACCGGAATGCATCACTATGAACTGACAGCCGGTGTGGCGTGACAATTTGAATTTACCTCACCGTTTTGGAAGTCGGGCTCTAAAACGGTTAACCTGGGGCCAGAGCAAAGTTGCCCATGGAAATCCTCCCCATGGAAGCTCCACAGAAAGAAGGTCACCCTCCCCAGCTGCTGGGCTGCCCACCTTCCTTGGGTCATATCCTTGCCCCTACTACTTCTGGTTGTGTGAACACTCTGCCTTCTTTGAAACCATCTTGGCTCTTTCCCTTATAAGGAACTTTCTTCACATTGGGACCAGCACATACCCAGTCACCAGTCACCATCCTTCCCCACTTTCCCACCATTAAACTCTTCGGTATAGCTCTATCTACAGAGGACCTTTGCCTTGGGGGCTGGTGATCAAAGACTCTGGGCACTTGTGCTGCTGATACTGTGGAGGTCTGGCTCAGTGTGGACGGTGTGCCTTTTCCTGGTTCCGGGAAGCCAGGAATAGTTTGGGAGACAGAGAAAGACCAACCCGGGCTCTGCNGGGGGGGGCTCTTGGCACCACACTGCCATCTGATGGACTCTCAAGGCACCCAAGGCGTCGTCATCCTGGAGCCTCAATATTGCCTGCGTGCTGGAAGAGGTGCCTGGACTCACCTCTGCTTTCCCACGGGCCACTGGGCTTTACGGGATGTGTTCACCCCAGGCCCTTGTAACTTCTAAGTGAAGGTTACAAGTTCCCTGCTGCTGTAAAATTTAACAAGTTGGAACTCGCTCATAAAAAGGAAATACTTCCCAAGCAGATGTGCAAGTTCTTGAGCTGTGAGCCTGTGGCCAGGGTTGAGCAGCTCCCATGGCCTGTATCCCACATGGACATGGACTCCCAAGGGTTCCAAGAACTTTGGGTGGAGCCATGCTATGGTACGGAGGGCAGCCTTGGGCCTTCCTGAACTCCTACCCTGTGGACAGACTAAACCTTCATCCAGGTCCCTGCACCCTGCCATACCCTGGCCTCTTACACAGAGTGGCAAGAACACCTCCTGCCCCCCACCCCCACAGACCACCACCGCCACCATTTCTACCACTCCAGATAGCCATCCCAGGCAGAGAGCTAATGCCATCCAAGGCTATGGAGCAGCAGGCTTTGAAAACAGCAAATTGAAAGTATGTGTCATGTCACTGGCCCTGCTAGCCAGTGAACAGAAGTCATGGAGTGTCTGGTTGCTGTAGCCAGGTAGGCACTACCAGGCTTGTGAGTGGCAGAGAAGCCAGCATAGCCTTGACACTGGCTCAAAGCAGGTGAGTGGCAGGTAAGACAAGGCAGATCCAGGCTACAAGATCCAGCCCAAACTTCACATGTGTGATGCAGCACTGAGCACAGAGGACAAGCCATACCAAGAGGTGTCCACAGGTCTCCAGCAATCCCATCATCTTTCCCTGATCTGCCACAGAATGGACATTCAAGAAGTCTACGCAGGTGACAGCATTGAGGTTACATCTGCTCTTGACACTGGGTTACAGTGGCCTTTTAAACAGGAACAACTCAGTGAGCAGCTCAGAAGAGCATATCGGTGGCAACAGCAGTTCAGGCACTGGGAGGTAAACAAGGTAACAGGACTAGGCAGAGGCCCTGAATGTCACAGGCTCTGGCACATGCCAACAGCCTCCATATGCAGTGACCACACCTCTTGACTTGAACACAAAGAAAACTTTCTTTGAAGTTTTCAATGGCTACGCTCACTGTACCAGGATGGCATGCCTAGGGCTGGCACCGCACTCCCACACTCTGTCTGTAAGGTAGCGCCAGGGCTCTCACATCATCGTGACTTCTAGAGTACCACCAAGACTGAGCCCTAGGTGCCCCAGGTGGCCCAGGTGACTTGTTTGGAAATTTCCCCTTCCCCCTTGTGTGTACTGGAGTCATCTTTCAAACAACTGGTTCACTCAAATGTGGTCTCCATCCATGTTTCTGGGGAGCCTAGAACAGGCTGTGGCTTTGGGAAGTCACTGGTCACTCAACAGGCCTGGAAAAGAGTGAGTACTGAGCCCCTAAACTTCCTAAGAAGCCCAGTCCACTGCTGTGCTGTGTGCACCTCTGTGTTGTGTGCACCTCTGTGTTGTGTGCACCTCTGTGCTGTGTGCACCTCTGTGCTGTGTGCACCTCTGTGCTGTGTGCACCTCTGTGCTGTGCTTTCCAGCCTGGAGCCTTGAGTCTCAGCCTCAGAAGATGCCTTGATGCCTTGAGCCTATGCAGAGATGGGATGAGGGGGCCTTTCCTGGAAAACAGACAGGCCTGCCAGAGCACTAATCACAGAAGGAATGGCAGCTATCCTGGCCAACCTTCGATCGCTGATTGGGGTAAACACAGTGGGATTAGAAGTAACCACCAGAATTCCAGCTCATTAGAGCTGAAACATTACAAAGCTTGGAATGTCTTCTCTCTGGGTCCCTGCAGACCCAGCCAGCCAGTGGAAAATACTCCTAATTCACAGATGAGTGTGGGAGTCCTCTCCCTCCCAGGCCCGAGGGTCACGGATCTGGCTGGAAGGGGTGGGTCTGCTCAGCCTGGGGACAACAATGATTTTATCCTACCTTCTTGGGAGAGGGGCTGGGGTCACACTGCAGCATTCACAAGCTGGAGTGCTATAGCTCTTTTCCATCCTCAGGACAGCTGCCCCACCCCCACGCCCACTCTGTGTGACAAGAGCCTGATGGAGCATCTTCCCTATGTACAACTTGTCCCTGGCAGAAATGGCCCTGTTAGACTCTCAGCAAAGGCTCTGGCCATAGACTCTTCTTTACCTTTTTTTAAGTATAAGCCTTCAAACCTGTCGAGTTATTTTCAGTTCCCAGGATATACAAAACAGGTCTCAGGTAGAATTTTGACACTGGGCTGTGATTTGCTTACTCCATGTCCATAGGGATGAATGCGTTCATGCAAGCACCAAATTCTCCACTTATACATCCCGATTCATCCTTCATGACCCAGCTCATGTTCCCTTCTGCACGAGCTTTCCCCACTAACCACTTACAACTCTAAAGCTGTCCTGTAGCCCAACAGAATCTCATCTCTCTGACTTAGTCTGTCCCCCAGTATGAACATGGAGGGACCAGGTACCAGAGCCATAAAGGCAGTAGCCGCAGTAACATGATTCAAGCTGGAGGTAACGTCCAAAGTGACCTGGTGTGTGGCAATTGATGCAGCAGCTCCTGTGCTCCCAACCCCCTGAGGGGTAACGTGAGGGACGATGAACGCCCCCTCCAACACCCCCTGGTGACCGCCTCTGAGGTATGGGCTCCAGCCAGAACACTGAGGCTGGAGCTGGGGGCGAGATCTTCATGTGGTAGAGGGACAAAGTCTCCAGGGTGGGAAACGGGGTGAACAGTTTAGAGCAAGGGTTAGACTGAGGTGTTGGCTGGGAAAACAGCTCTGAAAGTGGGGTGCAGGAGGCGGGGATGGCCAGCATTCTGGGGACCATGTTGAAACTTCAGCAAATTCTCCACAGACAGAAGGAACCAGGCTGCCCTACAGGGTCAACCAAGCCTCAGTTTGTGGAGGCCCATGCGGGGGCAGTCAACCCTGAAGACAGGCAAGGGCCAGAAACTTCTAAAGTCACAGGACCAGGCCAAGCAGACTGAAGCCTGAGACCTCTGCCCATCCCAGCACTGCTGGTGACCTTGACTTGTCATTGGCAGGACACTGTCAGAACCCCAAAGGTGGAACTCTGTACTCCTCCTCATGGCCCAGCTCCCTGGAAAGCAGACCTGGTCTCCCTGAGCTCACTATCACCCCAGACCTCCTTCCTTCTCTTCAGTTTCAGGGCCTCTCTCTAGAGTTCACACAGCCTTGGCATCCTGCCGCTGTGTCAGCCAGCCGGCCAGAACCCCGCACAGCATCCCCCTGTGCCAGACTGCATGGAAAACGTCCTCTGCAGCCTTAATGTAAAGCATGTGTGGCTAGCCAGCCCAACAGCGGCTGCCTAGAGGAGGCCAGAGAGCCCCTGGCTGGGCCTCAGCTACATTCCATAGGCTCTGTCTCAGCTCACAAGACACTGACCAGGACTATAGGGTCCAGGTTGCCCAGGGCCCGAGGCTGGCCTTATACACAGCACATTAGACCGGGCTACCCGAGTGGTACCTTCACCTCTGCTTAGACCCCCAGTATTCATAGAAAGTTCTGAGCTTCCCGGCCATCTTCAATGGGTCTTTTGAAGTCCTTTTGCGGGAAATCAGAGGACAATGACTCCGGAAAATGGAGTAGCCATGTACAGGGACTTACAGATGTCCATAAGGACCTCGAAATGGGAACACAGTCATGAATGGCCCTGAACTGTGCAGTGCCCTTCTGGGGTGTTTAGAAGGAAGAAGGAGGTAGGTGAGAGAAAGAGGTAATGATGAGAGGGGGCATCAGTGTGCAGCCACAAGCCAAGAAGCATGATGTCCCCTAGAAGCCAGAAAGGCAGTAGGCAGAGCTCCCTGGACTCCCCAGAAAGGTCCTAGCACTGAAGGAGAAGAAGAAGGAGGAGGAGGAAGAGGAGGAAGAGGAAGAGGAAGAGGAGGAGGAGGAGGAAGGGAGGAGGAGAAGGAGAAGAAAGGAAGGAAGAAAGGAAGAAAGAAAGAAAGAAAGAAAGAAAGAAAGAAA
>LOJH01002087.1:14384-34231 GCA_001685095.1 Ellobius talpinus
TTCTTTCTTTCTTTCTTTCTTTCTTTCTTTCTTTCTTTCTTTTTCATTAAAAGCAATACCTCTACCCCACACCGGCTGCCAGGGCCTTAATGAGATCCCTTGCCCCCTGGGAGGCTGAATTGGACCTTTGTTCTTCGCAGAATGGGGTTCAGAACATTCCCAATTTGGCAAGAAGAGCCAGTTGGGGGCCTGTGCTGTGATGAGGACTGTGAGCCTGGATGTGACATAAAGTCCCATGGAGTTCTCAGTGACCTCAGCTGAACTGAAAAGTGGTCCAGCTTCTTGGGAGAAGATTGTGGGATTTGCCCAGGCTGCACCTGGGCACAGTGCCCTGTGGTAAAAGCCCTGAGCTGGGAGACAAGAGACCTGGGGTCTATAGAGCTAGCCACCATGATGTCACCTCTCACAGGGAAATCTCAGGGAGTTTTGCCCTCATTTGTGACTTCCCAGGTCTGCTGTGAGGACTGGCTTCCTGGGAAGGCCGCTCACTTAGGTAATCAAGCCCTGGGTAGGACTTGCCCAGCTTCAGTGATCAGTGTGAGCAGGGTATGTGACACAGGGGTCTGGGAGAAAAAGTTAGGACAGCATTTCCTGATACACAGAAGCAATTGAGGGGGGACATTAATAATGTTACACAGGAAATGCTCTGGCACCACCTAGCCTTGAGCCACAGCAATGTGCCACCCCCAACAGAACACAACCTTTAGTCACAGAGACATGGGCTGAGCTGACCTCCCTGTTTACCAGAAACTTCCCTAGTTTCAGCTGTGAGAGTCTCATATTCCAGAGAAGCCTTCAATCCTAAGTAGGCTGGGACCATTGTTCCTCCTCTCTCGGGTTCCATAAACACAGTGCTCTCAAAGTGAAGTTGGAACTGGGTACAAGATTGGGGATGCAAGCCCATAGGACAGCAGCTCCCAGAGGCTGAAGTACCTCAGGGCTCTCCAAAGGCCTGATCACAGCTTCCCTTTCTAGCCAGCCTGGGAGAAGACTCTGGGAGTTTCCCTCAGAATCCAGGCAGGATGGAGGGATGAACATGGCAAGAGGGACCCAAGGCAGGAGAGTGGGGCCCGGAAAGTCATCAAGAATACCACGAGAGAAGCCAGTTAACTGGAAGACTGGAAACCACTGACACCAGGGGACATGTAGGGGACAGGGAAAGTCTGAAAAAAGCATGTCATACTCAAATGTTGGATGAGGCAGGGACTACAGGAATGGCCTGTGAAGGGTCATGATGCCTCAGACATTTCCCAGATCTCTAGCCCATTTCCGTGGTTGGGAGTACCATTCCTCTCTGTTTCTATCACTATTCATTGTGTTCCTAGTTCCATTCTTTATTCCTGTATACAAGTACCTTAAAATTTCGGTGGGCTCTCTCTGAACTCACATCGGAGCCTGTAAAACTCCCATGGTCTCTGATTGCCCCTGGCTGGCAAGTTTGCTTTGATGGCTCGGCTGGGCTACTGCCCTTTGGCTTGTGGGTACCCTCATCCTCACCAAATTCCCTTCTGGTCACCAGAGGTCCCTGGGGTAATATGACATACTCCAGTAAGAGCCAAAAAGAGACTGCCTGACCACATGACCCCACCTGACTTCTGCAGTCACAGAGGCCAACCTAGGTAGGTGCTGGCTCCTGGCTCTACTGGCTGGCTTCATGCCTACTGGACATACGCCAGTCATGACCTCGCCAGCTGGGGCTACAGGGCTTATTCTACCTCATAGGGATTCTAAGCTCTTCCAACATGTCTCTATTTTCTACATGGCACAGGGCCATAGGACAGTCACCAGGACAGGCCACAGGCCTGGGACCGGAGAAGTCACTTTCAAGGTGCGTGGTACAATAGCTGTGATTCCCCCGGGGGAAGTCATGCCTTTGGTGACGAGGTGTCATGGAGGGGCATCCAGGACAGACCTGGATGGCCGATGGGCAGATAGAGCTCCAGGACAGCTTCTCCACTGTCTGGCCCCAACACCTCCCACTTGGCACCAGGAGACCCAGGAGACTGCTTGTGGGAAACAGCCACAGGCAGTGACCTGTGAAATCAGGAGCCACAGGAAGAAAACATCTTGTCACTGAGAAAATATGCTTATGCTTATTGGAACAGCGTTTTTAGGCTCATGTAAAATAAACATATTGGGCCGAATGTTGCTACAAGCCCCGCGTTTACAAAGAGGCAAGGATGGAGGTATGAAATTGTGGCCGGGAATTGCCAAGTATGAAGAATTACAGCAGGATTAGCTTCTTGAACTGCAAATTGGGAAATTCAGAGATGTGTGGCACCACCTCAGAGGCCCGGGCTTCTAAACGAAATTTATTATTTCTGTAAAATCTGGAAATAACATCTTCAGGGATAACAAATATACAGTGAAAACATGATTTTGGTCTGAATATTTGGTCTCCATGCAGACGGTTTTCATTAAAAAGGGCTTTATAAAAATGATAAAAATGTTAGTTTGTTAAATTAAGTCTGAAGCAGTTCTATTTAATAATCTGATACATTTTAATCTTTTTTTTTTAAAAAAAAGCCTGACATATTGAAAAGAACTTCAGGCCTGGACACCTTTAAAAACAAAAGAACCTTAAAAGAAATATTGTTTGCTATACCGTGTGCTATTTTCGCGTTGACATTTGGTGCCAAGTGACTGACACCTGAGGCCCAGCACCCCAGACCTCCCATATCAGTGGGGCCATGACATTGGATTTTCTAGTCTAGCTAACCTTTGTGAGGTAGCCCCTATGTCTGTGCCTCTCAGCTCCACAGGGCAGCCTGCTCTGGAAAGTGGGCACGTGCCACGGGGGAGGCAAAGAAGGGACAGAAATGGTGAAAGCTGTCACTGGAAGCTGTCATGGAGCCCTCCGTGGAGGGTCTTGTCCCTGAGCTGTGGAGAAAACCTTCAAGGGTTTGTGGAGAAGGTTCTAGAGAGCGTGAATTTGCCTTAGCAAAGCTGCTGAGCCCCAAAGTCAGGCTGTGGTGACACTATTTAGGAACAAGGAACAGATGGGAGGGTGGGGAGAGAATGAGTGTATGATGCAAAGATGGGGGAAATAGATGAATCTGTCTCTTGAGGGTTATGGGATGTCCTATATGCTTTCTTAGCCCTTATAAGAATGTTCCCACAGACTTGTGCTCCCATGTCAAGGACCAGGGAACATGGGGAGGACATGATTTGGAAAGAATCGGTTGAAGTGGCATTGGGAAGAAAGTTCTGGGACACTGCATCCTGGGTAGGGTGGATAAGACTGTATCTAGGGCTCTAGGAGTAGTCCTGGGTGCTAAGGGCTGGGCACTGGGTGCTTGGGAAGCCTTCGGTGGGATCTGAGACTAATGGAGTGGGGGAATCTTTGTCTTGGGTTTCTGTCTGAGCACAGCTACAGGATTCCTGAAAGCTCCAGTGTGCAGCAGAAGTACAGGGAAAAAATGAAAGACTTGCGTCAGCCCCAGCTGCATTTTCCTGCCAGTGTGCCCTGGAAGACACCTTTGTCTCTGGCCTCCCGCCTGTTCCCTACAGCACAGTTGACACCACCTGCCCCTGGCCACTGTGAGAGTGGGGCAATAGCAAGTTTGGCTTCTCACAAGGAAGAACCTGCTCGATAGTGTAGCCTGGGATGCTCTCAGTTCTCACAGTTACCCTTCGTGCACCCACCTCATCCACCAGAGTCCAGAACCCTAAGCCTAGCCAGGCTCAGATTCTCCAAGGGGACCCTCTGGACCCTGGTAGCATCTGAGGCAGGAAATAGAGGAACCCTAACTTCGGGAAACTGGCAAAGTCATCAGTCTGGGATGGTGTCCACCAGAGACCCATAGTAGCACCAGGGCCCCCGCTGGGGTACTGTGAAAGCTGGCAGAGATTGTATAGTCTCTGGTAACACAGCCGTTACCATCTGCTCTTTAATGACCTTATTAAAGGTTGCTCAACGCAAAGTGAAGCCATCCCAAGCTACTAAATAGGATGTGACTCAGGTCTTGAGAGCAGGGTGGCCTGGAAGCAGCATCTAGGAATGTCACCTCTGATGTCAGGTCATAGCAAGTCACCTGGCAATGGGACTTGGGCAAAAAGAAGCAGTGATTTTTCTTTTGGTCCCAACCTTCCCTACACCTACCTAGCTCGGTGATTGGTTCAGCATCAGGGCGCTAGTCTCACCTCAGCTGATCAAGATATAGACTGCTCCAGCTGGGTGTCCTACTCCATGCCACACTCGCCCAGCAGGCTAGGGGCAAATGCACGATCTCCCTCCTGGTTCTGGGTTCAGTCTTCCTCAGCTGAGGAAGACACGGGGTGGGGAGGGGGAACTAGGGACTGAACCTTCATCCGGGGGCCATGTTATCCTTGGGCACAGTTCCTCTGTGATTTAGGTCAAAGACCATCTGTCTCCATCTTGTTCCCATCTCTTCCCCCAAAGCCTGAGTCAATTCAATGGTGCCAATAGCCAGAGACAATCTGTTTGCTTGCCTCCCACTACCAGCTGAGAAGTCTCTTCCAGGCAGGAGTTAAGTTTGATTCTTGGTGAGTCAGAGTGGCTCTCAGGACCACCATTTCCCAGCCCAGAGCTGTCAGGCATGTGGTTACTATACTTCTTCTGGAATTTGGTTGAGGCCCACTCTGTGGACCTCCTGGGACCTGCAGGAGTCTTATTGGGAACCTTATTGCAACCTTGCTTCTTGTAGCCTTGAGACATTGGTCCCATTCCAGAGTCTCCCTTACTTGCAGTAGAACTAGGAGGCCCTCCTGTCCCCAGAACACCCAGAAAGGAATGACAGTAGCCTCTCCCTCCCATGGCTGAATCTCACAGGCAGTACCCCACCAACACACAGCATCCTTTATCCTGAGGACACGTGGTTATTGTTTTTATGCAGACCACTTATGCTTTATATCCCTCCCTGGATTCTTGGAATAAGCTTGGACCCCCACAAGTAGATTTCATGAGATGCTAAAGCCCCTCTAGGAACTGGAGATGGGCTATCATGCCTTCTGTGACATCTATAGGTTTGATTGATCTGGATGGCCACAACTCTGTCCCTTCAGGTCATCACTACCACCCATGTCCTGGAGGTAGGGCAGACAGGTGCCTACAGCATGTAGGTGTGTGGGTCCTGGCCCAGCCCTGCAAATGCCCAGAGAGCAGCTGCTGCCCTCCGACAGCTCTGTTCATTAGACTGCCAGGTGACCGAGTGGAGCATAGGAGGACAGGGTTCCCACCATGCACTTTGGGGTTGCACACTCACTGCCAGTGTATGGGGGAGCCGGAAGTGTATAGAACCCCTGTAGAAGAAATAACCTCATCCAGGAGGCTCCACGGACATGCCCGAGTCTACAGAGCTCTTGTGCCTCAGTTTCTTAATTCTCACAGTGACAGCAGGCCAGGCTCATTAATTGTCCTACGCAGAAGAAAACAAAAGTTCAGAGAAGCCCCCAGCACTACCCCTGGGATGTCTGCCCAAGCTCACCCAGGAAGACTCCACTACCTTGAGTTTCTGGTTCAGGGAAGGTAATCTGGGCATATCTGGATTATTTTAGGAAGTTATTTTTCATCCATTTCTCTGGAAGCCCAGAGGAGGCCCTGAACTCCTTGGAAGGATGGTCATGGCTGGCCAGTGGTGTGCTGGGAACCAGTTCCATAAATGTCCTCCCCTCCACTGGGGGCTATGGCAGTCAGGTGCCCATTCCCACCAGCTGTCCAGATTGACAACCAGTAGGCCAGTGGGCAGTAGTGCCACAGATGGGGCTGGGGACCAGACTCTGCTACCCTCACTTTCCACATAGCCTCCAGAGTTGGGGTGGGGCTTACAGGGAATGGCCACCCCTTCCTCACAGTCTCCCAGTAAGAGGTGGGAACCCTTCTGATCTTGTGAGTCATGGGGTGTCAGCCTTGAGACCTAGGCAAATTTGCTGCTATCCAGGCCAAGCCTCTGGATTCTGCTTGGTCTCACTTTTCAGCTTCCTTCCTGATGAAGGTGAAGGTTCTCCAAGGACAGGGAGCTCACTCCAGTCTCAGCTGGCTCTGAGTGTGAGAGACTTATGGAGGTGTGGAGCAAACAGACCTAAGGACACCAATCCTATGGTCTCTGTGTGGCCTGAGAGGGGAAACCTCCTGGGAACCATCAGCTTAGTAAGTGCAGGAGAAAACACAAGAACCACAGAACAGTCCAGTAAGAATGGGTGACCCTCAGCTCTCCAGGAGTCTACCCTCACTCTCCATCCCCAAATCTGATACTCCCCCACCCCCACCCAGAGTGCTGATGGCTGGGACAGTTGGGCCTGGACTTGTCCCCGTAGTTTCCAGGTATAGGGAAGGGCCACTAGGATCCTGGAGTGCGGTGATGGATACAGAGGGGCAGCATCTGATTCCATGAATGTCTCTGCCTCCTTCTGCCCATGAAAACGTTGCAGACATGGGATGACATTCTCATGTATGTCTCCAAGTCCAGCACCCCCAGCTCTCTGCCTCCAGGCTACAGACTCCAGCCCGGAAATCCCATTCATGTGACAGCCTACACCTTCCTCTGGACAAGAGCCCAAGAGCCAGGTGTGGAGCCTGGCTGCCCCACACAAGCTGTCATCCCCCATTCCTCTAAACCATTAGCTTGTTTCTGAGCCTGCGACATCTGACATGTCTCCCCCCACATTTGCTTCTCATTTCCAAGTATAAACCTGGCAAGAGGTGCATGGATCCCATCAGAGAAAGTTCCATATTTTTCTCCTCCTTGTGTCCCCCTCCCAAGTATCCCCCTCTCGGGGCAGAATGGCTCCTGGGTGGTTGCTACTGGCCGCAGAGCTCCAGGCAGTGCCAGGCAGCCAAGGCACTGGCAGCCCTCCATTTCCAGTCGGTTTTGCCACAAGACTTGTGCAGAGGGCAATCTCAGGCTCCTTGGGTTTCTCTAGTATGTGTTGAGGGCACCCACGAGTCACCCCATTTATCATGGGAAGGGTGGACTCCACCCAGCTTTCTACCCCGGTTGTTTAATGGGCCTGGCATCCTTTTGCAGGTGGGGCCTGCTTCTTCCCACGGCTGCTACCTTGGCATCTATGTGCCACTGCCTTCCTCAGCTGTCTTAATCCCAGTCCTTTCCATGGTATCCAGTGAAGACAAACCTTTAGGATTTTAGCCAAAACTCTCCTCTCCCTCTCTAAGCAAAGGCAGCAGAAACGGGGAGGGAATTCAAGGGTCCCACACATCTCAGAGCCTGTCTCCACACAATCTGGGCCATCTCAGGCTATTTGACCTCACAAAGCCTTGGCTCTACCATCCCCATAATATGCTCAGGAGGTTCTGGTGGAAGAAATGCCTGTTGAGTCTCCTCCAGGCCTGGACCTGCTACTCCCCACTCTGCTGAAGCAGACATTTCCGTGGAGCAAGACTGCAGTGTCTCCCCATCTCATGGGCCAGGAACACTGACTGAGCTGATTGAGGGTGGGGTATCGACTCCTTGGGGATAGACAACTGAGACCTGGTCAGGATGAAGAAACAGCCACCCTTTCGAGGTCAAGCAAGGGTTCTCTACTACCCAGCTCCATGGCCTTAGCCAGAACCAGAGCTTCCGGGTCAGATGGCCATGAGAGGGGAGAGGAACAACTCCACGCACACTCTTAACCCTGAGACATGCCCCACCAATCCCCATACACTCAGTCCAATCCCTAGGATGTGAGCCCTGAATCCAGAGTCTAATTTAACACCTGGTAAAGACAGGGAAACTGAGGCTCAACAGTCCTAGGGGCAATCAAGGAGCCACAGACTGTGGCCAAAGGCCCTAAGCAACAGCAGACCACACTAGCCTGCTGCTGGAGACTGCAGCAGACTTCCCTCGTAATTAAAGGTCAGACGCAATTGCCCAGGCAACAAAAAAGACACAGTGTGGTTTCTGACTTTTCTCAGCTAATAAGGAGAAATATTTGATGTCGTAAAACATCTCATTAAAGCAACCAGGAAAACCTATTCAGAGACACAGCCAACAAACAGGCTTACAATTAGCATGCACACAGACCCAGAAAGGGCTGACTGCTCACCCCGCCAGAGGGATAGCAAGGACAAACCAAGTTTGAGGGTACAACTCCAAGATTCAGATGTTCCTACCACCATTTCACCTTGTTCTGGTGTTATGGGTGCCAGGTGGTTTCGGGGCGAGCAATAGGGTATACCTTACTCTGAGAATCTGGAGGGCTGGGGGACACGGCGATGACAACAGTGGAATCTCAGGTAGGACCATCTAGAAGGGAGGACAGGGTATAATAGAAGCTAGCTCTTCAGGGTGGAGCAGAGACAGAAGATTTTTCCAGAACCTTCTGGATGCTAGGGCACCGGCTTGTGACCAATGCTCTGCTCCTTCATCATTGCCTGGAGTCCTTAATATATATTTAATATGAGGTCTTGGGATTGAGCGAGAAAAAATAGGTTATGGTTCAATAGTGATGTGTTAGCATGTCATGTTGACCAGCTGTTAATTGTGCTGGTCAACTTGATACAAGCTAGAGTTATCTAGGAAGAGGGAACTGCAGTTGAGAAAACGCATCCACCAGATTGACCTGTTGGCAAGCCTTTGGGGAGTTTTCTTAATGACTGGTGTGAGAGGTTCTAGCCTACTGTGGATGGCAACGCCCTTGGCCAGGTGGTCCTAGGTAGTACAAGAAAGAAGGGCAAAGGATGGAGAGCAAGTCAGCAAGCAGTGCTCCACCAGGGTCTCTGCTCTAATTCCTGCCTCCAGGTTCCTGCTCAACTTGAGTTCCTGCCTTGAACTGTAAGGTGTAAGCTCAGTTAAATTCTTTCCATCCCAAGTTGCTTTTGGTCATAGTGTTTGCCACAGCAATAGAAAGCTAAGACAGAATCTAACCATTAGGTCCTTATTGTCTCCTCAGAGCTGCCCCCTACCTCTTTGCTTGACTTTCCCCTCCTCCACTCGGTTTTCCAGGACCACTCCTTGGCAGGGCTGCAAGAGAAAGGGAGACAAACCTCCTGCGTTGGCAGAGGACAGCTGGTGCCAAGACAAGACAGAGATGAGCCAAGCAGTGAATGGCTAACATCCAGGCAGTGCTGAGGTCCAGGTGCTTCTGTAAGGATGAAGCCCTTGTCCCAAAGGCCTTGAAGGATGTCTCCAGAGAAAAGACCTGAAATGACAGACAACCTGCTGGTCATGGAAGCATTTCTATATGTCCCTCTGGGTCTCATACACAGGTTGGCCAGGATGACTGGGACCATGACGGTGGAACTGTATACATGAAGCCTCAACTGGCCTATCACTGATCTTCTGGGCCCAAGAAGAGCTCTTCCATTCCAGGCCCTAGCCCAGCATGTCTGCCTCTCCAGGAAAGATCAGTCCTAGGAAGGAACTCAGAGGATCCTAAAGTTCCTACATATGGTGGCTCAGCCCTGGGGATCCTTTTGGGGACCTCCATTCAACACTCTTATCTCCTTGAACTCCACTCCAATGGCATCTCCCTCAGGACCTCTGTGAGCCCAGATCCTGGAATCTACCTGTATCTCTGTGGGCATTAGCACCCACCTGCTCACCTATGCTCAGGGAAAGTCAGGCTCATGGCCTTTGCATCCCCTAGGGCACACTTAGCAGCAAGGAGCCTAGGAAAGCCACAGTCCTTTCATGGAAACTTAATTTTCTTAGAAAGAGATTGAAAATATGTTTACAATATCTTTTCATATATATCTTTATTCATACATACATGCATATATGTACATATACACATATATAATATATAATGCAATATATGTATTATTTATTATAGTGTATATAATATATAGTTAATATATACATGCAACATATGAATACATAATACATATGTTGTATGTATGTATTATCTATGTATTATACACACTATAATATATATGTGTGTGTATGTATGTATGTACGTATATATGTATGTATGTACGTATGCCAGCAACTAGAGGCCCCAGGCTGTTTCTTACTATCTTCAAGTGATACCCCCTCATGGACTTTATATTCTCTCCGCTACAAAACCCAAGGCTGACCCTGGGTTAGAAAAGACTGGACTCAGGGAAGCAGGCCAGATGACCTCCAGATCCCTGAGGACACAAGGGTTCACGCTCTTGGGCCCCAACCAGACTCCTCAAGTATGTGTCCTCCTGCCTAAGCATGTGGCCAACTGGACAAGCAATACTCACAGGTTAGAACATTCATAGCCCTGCCCCCAGAACGGTGATGGGAGATGCGGCCTAAGAAGGGAGTTCACAGGGCTCTGCACTCCTAGGTGGGCTTTGGTCTTTACTGCAGGGTGAAGTTAGTTATCAGAGAGTAGGCTTCATTAAGAAAGCACCTTTGGCCTTTTGTGTTCTCCCCCTTCACAGCACAGTGAATATACTCAGAGGCCCTCATCAGGGGAGCCCTCTTGGCCTCCAGAGCTATCAGAAGGAAACCTCTTTGCTTTTTGTGTTTCGTTTAGTTTGAAACAGGGTCTCTTGTAGCCCAGGCTGGCCTAGAACTGGTATGCAGCTGAGGGATGACCTTAAGTAGCAGACCTGTCTCCCGCCACCTCTTGGTCCCTTCCCCATTCCTAAGCCCACCTATTTGGGAGCTTCCCTAACACCCTCCTCTGTGAGCTGGGAGAAGCTGTGTAGCCTGCTGAAATGGGAACAGGGACTTGGGCTGTCATTGTGTGGACACTTTTCTGACCCCCTGAGCATCTTCTGGGGCCTGAACGAAACTGTCACTAAGGTCACCTGACCGTGTTATTTTCCTTTAAGGGGTGGGCAACTCCCTACACACCTCCATCAAGCCACAGAGTAGCTAGATTCTGCTCCTGGAGTTCCTCCTATTGATGCGCCCCAGAGGCCTCCTCCCTCAGGCCAGGCAGAGGAAAGAAGGCTGTGTTTACAACAGCAAGCTCTTAGCACTCAGACTGCTGCTCCCCACCCCTAGACCTGGAGCAGGTCCAAGGCCCCAAACCTCCAGAAGGCCTTCTTGGGAATAGAGAGCCCAGCAAACCCGTGGTTAATTTTCCCATCCTCATTAATTCCTGGATTTCCTACTCTCATTATGAGACAGGGAGGCGGTGGGTGGTGTGCAGTGGGGCTGGCTCTGAGAGTGGTTACCAGAAGGCCCGCAATGGTAATTGCCTTTGCCTAGCCTCGGATGGGCTCATTAGAGTTAATGAAATCTAGGAGCCCAGGGCAGGAGAAGTGCGGGTCCCTCAGGGGGATGAATGTGCAGGCAGGCATTTGTTCTTCAGAGGACAGTGGCCCGGGAAGCCAGGACTATGGAGAGCCCTGTGGGGCTGGGGACCAGGGCTCTGCCCATTCAGGTGCCCAGGCCAAGCTTTCAGGATGCATGGTTCAGTTTGGAGCTTGGTTCCAGATCCTTCCTTCTTGGGATCCCTCTCAGTTATCTTTGATGGGAAGGGTAGTCCCTGGTGCTTCCACCTGGCTCTCCATGCCATGCTGTCTCCGCCCAGTAGCCCTGCCTGCCTAGCCATCATTTCCAGGATGGGCAGGACCAAAGTTCATCCCTGGCCTCAGTTTCCAGTCTTGCCCTTCCCTAGCTCCTTGTCTGTCCAATGAATCTTGGAAAACAAACATGGCTGCCTAACACCCTGAGGCAAGCCCAGAGTCCTAAGCTGAATTTTCAGTCCCCAGACTCCAGGTCTAACCTTGGCTCCTAGCTCCCCACCACAGCTCAGCCTTTGGTCACATGACTGTCCTCACACTCTCTTCCACCTGTGACCTTTGCTCAGCTATCTCCATGCCTACAGTTTTCCATGTAACATGGTGAAGGAGGCACCAGAGCCGCTGCCCCAGCCCTCCCATCTCACCTGTCACTTTCTGTGTGTCACCTCACTGACATCTGATCGAACCTTTCATCATGGTGCTACTTTGAGCACACTGGCCTCTCCGCCCCTGAACACAGATCATCTCTTCAGATTCCCCAATAAAATCCAGCCTAGGCCTTGTACACAGTAGGCACATCCTAAGTGCGCATTGGTCTGAATCGGCAGTACCTTTCCAGTACGTTCTCCCTGCATTTTGCTCTGTGGCTACTAGCCAGTGCAGCTGTCTCCTAAAGGGTCCCTATAGCTTCTGAGTCCTCAGAACCCTAGGGAGAGGGAGTCCATGCTTCCATGAAAAGGAAGCTCAGGTGGTGAGGAGGTGTAAGTGCCGAGCCCCAGTGTCCTGCATGGCCTTGGAGAAGCTATGGGCTGTCTGAGGGCCGCACATGTCCTGACTCCCACCCTGATGACTATGATGATGGTCATAGCCCATTGGTCCAGCACTGGGATCCTCCAGGGAACTTGGATGGGTTGGAGCCACCTCTTCCAGCTTTGGCATGGGACTAGTCCTCTCCTGCTGTCACAAGCTGTCACAAAACAATGCTTATGACTCTACAGATGTATTACCTCACAGCACAGGGGACAATGAACGAACCACCTTTTGCTGGCTCATATCAAGAAATCAGAGGCTGTGCTCATTCTGGACACTCAAGGGAGAATTTTCCTGGTTTATTGTGGCCTCCAGAGGCCACTCACATTCCTTGACTTTTGGCCCTTCCTCATCCTCAAAGCCGGCCATGGCCTGTCAGGTCCTCTCTGGCTTGACTATGACCCTGACTTCATCCTTTAGGGCTCCATGGAGTTACACTGAGCCACCACACAACTCAGGCTCATCTCCCCATCTATAGGACTCTGAAACAGGCCTCTGCTGTGGAAGGTCCCATGCCTTGTGGAGCAGTGCATGCTGGGTTCTGAGAGTTGAGCCTTGGACAGTTTTGGACCACGGCCTAGACTGCCTGGCACTGTCTCAAGAAGCCTGGGGGTGTTGAGGAATTTGGGGGAGTTCCTGGGAGGATGCAGGAGAGCTCTTGCTAGTGTGTGGGTCTTGCCCTGGTCCTTGGAGCCAGGGAAGCCCCTGGGGAAAGGAGGTCCCCAGAGGATAAAGGCCAGGGTGTGAATGCGGTATGTGTGCTGGTCAGAGCCCTGCCTCTGGCTTAGGACATCCCAGCTCAGCTCGGCTGCCTCCCAGCAGTGGAGGAGGGTGCTTGCGAGGAACTCCGGGGCCTGGCACCCTCAGTGGCACCATCTGCCTTGGCACGTGGGCTGCAGTCCCATGGCGCTCTCAGTTTTCTCTGATTCCCATTATCATTTCAAATTAATCAGATCTGCAGCTTCTGGCCCTGACACCTGCAGCTCGTCTCTGCCCTGACATCTTACATACAGCGCTTCAGCTGGCCAAGGGCAGGTGCTGGACCAGACTCCCAAACCCTGGCTCCTTGCACTGCTTGTAACCTTCTGCCATCAAACCCCACATACCTATTGTATGCTTGTGAGAACACCTGCCTCTTCCCTTGCAGACCACTGACATGTCTAACATGGTTCTATTTGGCCTCCTGCAAGCGTCCAAGAGCATCAGGTCCCTTGAGTTGACCCCAACAATGGTGGCACCAGTTGGCCTTGCTCTGATCCCTCTCCCCCACACACAATACAGTGGGCTCCTATGCATGGGGCCCTTCACTGCCTATTCCCAGGAACTTTCAAGGCCTCATTCCTTGGTGTCCCCAAACCGTTCTGTTGTGGTGTGATCCTGAGACTGGCTGAGACCCAGGTTGGCCAGGTGGACCTGTCATGACTCCTTAGGTCATGCACTGGTCTGGCACAAAATAACTGAGGTTAACTGGGTCCATAGGACTAGATCAAGTTTAGAGAACTGTACAGTAATGGAGCTATGGTCACTGTTTCACAGATCCCATGGGCCACTGTCTCCCCCCCAAAGCCCTCAGCTGACGCTATATTTTAAGGCACCATAGTCTTGGAGGTTTGGGGGTTCTGTGAGCATCCTCTCTTGCCACCATTTTGTTTGCAATAACTAAAAGACCAAGCAGGGCCACCCTTCCCTCCCAGAGACCTTGCAGGAACTCTGTCTGGGAGCAACAGGAACAAGAGAATCTCCAGTTCCTGCCCTGATGGTGGCCACTGAAGATGGAAAACAATGGCATGTACATGTACATGTGCCGTGTGCATGCTTGCCTCGGGGACTCAGATGGATCCAGACCAAGAAAGCAGCCTTAACATTCCAGTCCTAAGGCAGGAGCACACAATCATCTGAGTTACTCTCTTTAGCATCTAAATGCCACAGGCTAAAGGCCCTGTTAATGGTTTGAATGCGAAATGTCTCTCAAAATGACTAATGCATTCAGGACTTTGTTCCTAACTGGAGGTGCTTTTTTGGGAGATTCTGAAAACTTTGGAGGGAAAGAGCCTATCTGGAGAAGGAATGTCAAGGGAGTAGGTCCCTCTGGACATCCTTTCCCTGCCCTCTGACTCCCATCACCTCGATGATCTGCCTAGATACCTAGGGTCAAGTGACCATAAACTTAAATGAGCTACCTGCAACTTAGATCTAAGTGGTTTGGAACAGGGACTGACACATAATTACCCTTTCAGGAAGGAGGTTTAAGAGGAGAAATGGCCTCAAGGCTGTGATGGAGCTTGGAGGTGGAAGAGCATTAGGAAGAAATGGTACAGCGAACCTCACAAACCTCACGTGGAAGAAGCCTTTCTTTCTCACCTGGAAGGGAGCTTGGTTAGAAGGAGTAGATAACGGGATTCACACCTACTCCAAGTTACTCCATGTTATATAAACAGTGGCTTCCAGGCTGCGCATTGCCCTAGGACACATCATTTTACAAGCAGCTTGACTCCATTTGAGGGAGACAGATGACTGCAGCCACTGGATGGACCCAGAAACTGCACCGTCAGGCACCACTCAACAAACCAGGACTAAAATGACTTTTCCTGTGAGTAGAAAAGGAGCCAGCATATCTGTCTGCTTATGAGGAAGACTTAAAAGTGTGGGGGCATGTGGAAGATTAGAATCATATAAGGCAAGCCAGGACTGAGAACTCACCAGACACACCAGAGTAAGGGAAGGGTGTCACCCCCTTCACCCAAACCCATAAAGTGAGGGACACCTAATTCTGAGATGCCATGGCCCCATACCAACCTATCACCTGGCATGTGCTTGAAGGAGTGAAGACTCCCCCACTTGGCTTGGTCCCCCACTGTTGAGGCATCCTCCTTGGCTGCTTGCCCAGCCACCTGTTACCCCTACTGGACCTGGACCTGATCGCTATTTCCTGCTCCAGACCCTCCTGCTGAATCCTGCAGCTTTGCTCTCAAACCCAACTCTGGTGGCTCCCTCCTCCTCTACTCTGGTTTGTTATCTACAGAGACACTTTCTCACTTTCTCGGCTGCTTCTGAAGATTTCTGAACTCAGCTGTAGCCTCTTTACCTCATATATGTTCTATAGCCCATATGCATGCACGGGTATATGGATATATTAACGGTGCTCTGCATGATGAGAGTTGATGTTGGGAATTAAGACAGTCGGCTTACCAAGGTAGGTGGGTTTTATAACAAACTGCTGTCATTGCAACCACTAAACCTTATGACTTTATTGTCATTCAGTAAATTGTGACATTGTGGAAAGACACAGCATGTTTGTTTATGTTTCTGGCATGGGGTGCAAAGGACCAGAGTTCAGTTCTCTGTTGGAACTCTGTTCGGGGTCATAGGGAAGAAACCACTGACCACGCGAACTGGAGTGTCTGGACCAGGTAAGCCTTACTCTTGGTCAGGAAGTTGTGCTGGGAAAAGCCAACAAGACAGGAAGTGCGCTTTATTCATTTCAGTGCAGGCAGTAACTGTGTCTTTTCCCATTGGCTGGTGCACGACCTCACAGTCTCCCATGATTGGCTAGTTTTTAAAAAATTGGCACAATGAAAAAGAAGGAGGAGAAGGAGGCTGACCCTAGAGGAGGCCAGCCACTTAGCCACATTAGTTGCTTAGGTACTTAGAACGCAGCAGGGCTTTTGAGTAAACACAAATTTTATCAGGTATATGGAGAGATCAAAACATTTGCATTAAAGTCTCAGAAGGTGGAGAAAAATAAAGATTTGAATTCTTTGTCATAAACTTAAAATTTCAGTGTTCAACAGAAAAGACACATATTTACTGTTTCTTACAACACTCACCTGGCTGGCTCACAACCACCATTCCAGCTCCAGCGGATCAGTCTTCTTCTGAATCTGAACACTGGGAGCACCTATACTCATATGCACATAACCCCACATGCACACATAATTGTTTCTAAAATATAAAGAAATCTCTTTATTAAGTGATAAGCAAGCTTAAAGAAAATGTAAAAGAGAAGCACCTACATGGACAGGCCAATGGGGCAGGGAGAGGAAAGACCAGAAGAGCCTTCAAGGAAAGCCCCTGAAGGAAAGTCTTATTGCTAGGAAGAGACACCATGACCAAGACAAATTATAAGGAAAAGCATTTAATTGAGGCTTGCTTGCAGTTTCAGAGATCAGGGAGCAGGTGGGCATGGCACTGGAGCCATAGATGAGAATGTTATGTCCTGATCCTCAGACAGAAGGCAGAGAGAAAGTGACACTGGGCTTGACAAGGGCTTTTAAAACCTCCAAGACCACACCCAGTGACACATTTCCTCCAATAAGGCCACACCTCCTAGTCCTTCCTAAACAGTCCGCCAACACAGAACCAAACACATAAACATGTGAGCCGATGGGCCGTTCTCATTCAAAACATTACAGTAAGTTAGTGGGGGATGGTGGAAGTTTCACACCACATGTTCTAGTTCAACACAGTAGACATGATAAAGAGCATGGAGGAACCAAGTACTGGTTAAGACTGTAAATCAGGGGCTGCTGTCAGACCACGGCATACAGCTTCTTAAAGCTCAGTCTCAAGGAGAGAAGCTACAAGGGTGTACATGACCTGACGATTTCTGCAGCCTGTGGGATTTATCTTCTTATAGTGACCAGTGTCTTTCTCAAATACATTTTATTTATTTATTTATTTATACATTTTTAATGAGTGTGTATATGTGTGTATGTATGTGTGTACATACCATGTGTGTGTAGGCATCCCTCTTTGCCAGGAAGACACTGGTTCCTCTGAAGCGAGCTATAGATGTTTGTGAGGCCCCGATGTAGCATTTGGAAATGAACTCAGGTCCTCTGCAAGAGCAGAAAGCAATCTTCACTACTGTGCCATTTCTTCAACTGCTGTAACCAAAGTCTTAAAGGGATAGGCCGTTCTCTAACAGAAACCAGGAGTGGAAATAAATCCCTTGATCCCTTTTGTTGTTTCTGTTGCATATTTGAACACAGCCCCGATAAAAATAAAACCTCTTCCCAAACAGTCTACTTTCTGCTAAGGTCTGAGCTTATGGCTAGGCCAGACCCTTCACATCTAAATCTTTGCAGACTGGTCAGGTTATTTTCTAAAGAAACAGTACCAATAAAAGTTCATTACATTTATTTATATATGCATATGAGGTGGAGTGTGCATGCCACAATGCATGTATGGAAGTCAGAGGACAGCATTCAAGAATTGCTTCTCTCTTTCCACCAAGTGTGTTCTGGGAATTGAACTCAAGGTCGTCAGGTTTGGCAGCAAGTACTTATACATGGTGAGCCATCTTGCTGGCCCAAAGCTGAACCCTTTTATTTTCTTAGCAGTCTTCTGAGAGGACTCTGATTTCTCCACATCTTCATCACAGCTAGCTGTTCTGTGCAGTTATTGTCTGTTTTGTGTGTACAGAGGCCATGGAGGGTGTGGAATTCTCCCTCATTATGCTTTGATATGCGTTTCCTTAAGCATACATGTGACAGGATGCCTTGTCATGTGTACTGCCCAGCTCTGAGGGAAAATCTATGCAAACTTCTATTTGCACACTTTTTAACTGAGTTTCCTTCTCTTTGTGCATGTGTGTAGTGTGTGTCCACACATGTGCACACGCACGTGGGTTCATGTAACATTGTGAGACAGAATCTCTCACTGAGCCTGAGGCTCACCGATTGGCTAGACTGACTTACAGAATCCACCTGTCTCTGATTCTCCACCAGCACTAGGGTTGCAGGTGTGTGTGTGTGAGTGTGTGTGTGTGTATGCATGCATGTGTGAGTATGTGCATGTGTGTGTGTATGTGTGTGTATGTGTGCATGTGCATATGTGTGTATGTGTGTGTATGCAGGTGTATGTGTGTATGTGTGGGTATGTGTGCATGTGCATATGTGTGTGTGCAGGTGTGTGTATGTGTGCATGTGCGTGTGTCCTCACACCCACCTTTTATGTGAGTGCTGGGAATCTGAACCCAGGTCCTCATACTAGTATGGCAGGCCCTTCAACAACAGAACCATCTTGTTATAGCCCCAGTTGTCACTTTCTCCAAACAGGATTGACATTCAAAAGCTGTGCACATAGCACACACAACTTGATGAGCTTAGAGAATTATACACCCAAGAAAGTCTCCCACAGTCTAAGTGGTAAGGATATTCTCCACCTCTGAAAGTTTCCTCTTGCCTTTTTACTGTTTGTGGACACGTGAGATACAAACATGGTATAAGCTACTGCCTTAGCATGGATCGCAGTTTTCTAGGGCAGATCCACCTTGCGATGCTTTGCTGTTTGACTAATGCTCCCTGTTTGTTCTGCTCCCCTGAGCTTCACTGCTTCAGAGTCATCATATGAAGGATGCTGCAGCTGACTTGGGGGTACAGCCTAGACTGAGTTAGGGATGCCCACTTGGCTGGATATTGTGTTCATTATTCTGAGCACTTCATCGGGCTTCCTAGCTTGTCCCTCCTCTACTAAAAGCGATCTTCTGGTGGCTTGGCATGCAAGGAGGAGGACTGGGAAGGGTGTATGTAGCAGAGATGGGCAGTGGGTCAGGGACTAAGTGAAATGACTGCTCTCCAATTGGGCAGCGGCTTCTAATTGGCTGGGAGCCTGAATAGATAAGCCTAGGAGGCAGCTTAGTGAAATAAGACAGATGCAGAACAGCAAAGATGGTGCCATAGAGAGTTAATGAGATAGGTGGTAGCTATGTGAGAGGAGACTGAGTCTGGAAATCAGCGTCCCAGTTACAGACTCCAAGTGTTTCTCTTCTGAAGCTGGGCATCCTTCTGCTCATAGGCCTCAGTTAGAACGTCAGATTTTCAGAGTTTGACTTAGCGATGCCACTCGTCTGACCGTGGGATCTCTGGACTTCAGTCTTGCCTGGATTCCTAGTACTTTGCTGAATAGAAGGGATGAGAGTGGGCGTCCTTGCCTACTTCCAGATCTTAGAGGAAAAGGCCCTGTTTCTCACTGCTGAACATAGCATTAGCAGAAATGTTTTCCCGTGTGGTCTTTATGGTGTTGAGATAAGTCCTTCCCACACCTACCACACCGAGCATTTTTATCATAAAAGGCTATTGTAGTTTGTCCTGTTGTGATGATTATATGACTCATTCTTTATTCGGTTACCGTGCTTGTCACGTTGATTGATTGGCATATGTAACCTTACAAACCACCTAGGGCAAATCCCACCTAGTCCTGGTGTATAATCCTCTTAATGTGCTATTGCATTCAGTTTGTTAAGACTTTCCTTGGGACTTTTGTATGTGTGTCCATCAAACCTCTGGCCTATAATTTTCTTTTCTTGTGTCTTGGTTTGACTTTGGGGTCAGGGTGACACCGGTCTCATAAAAATGACTCCAGGAATGTCACCTCATCTGCTTTTGGAAAGAATCTAAATAGGCATGACATTTATTTTTTTTAAAACTTTCCTTTAAATGTTTGCTTGTAACAAATTCACTTGTGACAGCCTCCAGTCCTGGGCTTTTCTTTGTGTGTGTGTGTGTGTGTGTGTGTGTCTGTGTGTGTCTGTGTATGTGTGTGTCTGTGTGTGTGTCTGTGTGTGTGTTTGTGTGTGCATCTGTGTGTGTCTCTGTGTGTGTATGTATGTGTCTGTGTGTCTGTGTGCGTGTCTGTGTGTGTGTCTGTGTGTGTGTATGTGTGTGTGTGTGTGTGTGTGTGTGTGTGT